>CABEEJ010000762.1:10629-23881 GCA_901482245.1 Timema douglasi
ACCCGACCGAGATTCGAACCTCGATCTCCCCGTCCTCAGCAGTCGAGCTCAACACGACTAGCGCGTTAGCCAACTACGCCACCGAGGCGGGTCTAACACTAACTAATGTGCTAGGTATGAGTAAGGCTGAATTTAGAGGAAGTTTACTAGAATTTGCGTGGAAGGAGAGTGGGTAAACAATGTGGGGAAATATATATCTTAAATACACCCAACCGGGATTCGAACCCCAATATTCCCGTCATCGGCAGGCCAGTCTAACACGAGAGGGACGCCTTAGACCATTCGGCCACTTAAACGGGTCATAAAGGAGATTATTTATGCATGGATGTAATGTTTCACATCGTATTTTTCAATGGAAACTATAGGGCTAACTGATAACTTAAACGTGGTGTTCGGTTCACTTAACGTAAGAGCTATCCAGTCACGTAACCTTACGTCGATTGAAATGTAGGCCTACCACGTGTTCCTGTCAGCCAATCATGTTGCGAGCAACGCCAAAGTGGTATATTTTTAGTATTTCATTTGTTTGGTTAAAGTGTGCAAATTTCTTCGGTATAGTTCGTCCATCACGCGTTTCACAGACAACAAATCATCGTGGCCTCTTCTTGCGTTATATTTTTTTGCTACGGTAAGCTTCCATTACAAGTACATAATTAGAGCCTAATTAGCCCCGGTTGCTTTCATTTTAATGAACAATTGGTTTTCTAACACTTCAAATTCATTTTCAGTTTTACTACAAATTAATAAATAAAAAATATTTTATAGCAAATTAATAACATGAATAATTTTATTATGGTGGAATCCCCACACACTTGAGGTCCTCTTGACTGTCCCAGGGATGGCGTGGCTGGTTATCCCGCAGCCCTGGAGGTTGGAACTCACCCCCCTCCTCTCTTACTCCTCGTGGAGGGTGTTCGTGCTGCTGTGCTCCGTCCCTAGCGCCGTCGCCGCCCTCTACTTGGCGAGGGTGCTGCCTGAGAGTCCCAAGATCCTGCTGGTTCAAGGTCGAGAGGAGGAGGCCTTGAGGATCCTGAGACGCGTGTACTCTCTCAACTCCGGACGCCCCCAGGACCAATACAAGGTACTCGACAGAGGGCACAACATCATCAACCTAGGGGAATTTCCCGTCAGAAACATCAAGGAATTTTATTTTAGTACCAGTAGGAGCACCTGAAGTTACCCCAAGAATCCGCGCAATATATTGCGTGGTTACCCCGGGCAACGCTTTGCTCCAGACTAATAGGAAAAAAAACACATTCTATTGCTTCCAAACAAGTTTTAATTCATTAAAAAAAAATTGGTAAAGATTTTAAAATTTCAGCTTTGAAGTATTGTTTGTGCACAAGGGCTAGTAATTTTAAAATTTCAAACCTCAGCCTAGGGTAGATATCTCGCGCAATGCTCATTACAGACAGACAAACAAACTCCTAATTTATTAATATAGATTAAATAGTACCTCTTGAACCAATACGAAACATATCCTTGGTTTTGGGTGGTTTTTTTTTAAAGAACTAAGCCAGCACTTTGTTGATGAAGGATCTGGCCAGTGTTTTGTTAATAAAGAACCAAGCCAGCACTTTGTTGATGAAGGATCTGGCCAGTGTTTTGTTAATAAAGAACCAAGCCAGCACTTTGTTGATGAAGGATCTGGCCAGTGTTTTATTGATGAAGGATTTGACTAGTGTTTTGTTGATGAAAGATCTGGCCAATATTTTGTTGATGAAGGACCCAACGAGTGATTTGTTGATGAAGGATCTGACCAATGTTTTGTTGATGAAGGACCCAGCCATCATTTTGTTGATGAAGGACCCAGCGAGTGTTTTGTTGATGAAAGATCTGGCCAGTGTTTTTTTATGAAGGACCCAGCAAGTATTTCGTTGATGAAGGACCTAGCCAGTATTTTGTTGATTAAGGACCTAGCCAGTATTTTGTTGATGAAGAACCAAGCCAGCACTTTGTTGATGAAGGATCTGGCCAGTGTTTTTTTAATGAAGGACCCAGCCAGTATTTTGTTGATGAAGAATCAAGCCAGCACTTTGTTGATGAAGGATCTGGCCAGTGTTTTGTTAATGAAGGATCTGGCCAATATTTTGTTGATGAAGGACCCAGCCATAATTTTGTTGATGAAGGACCCAGCGAGTATTTCGTTAATGAAGTATCTAGCCAGGCTAATGAAGGCTGTTTGTTTGCAACCGTCCAGGTGAGGTGGGTTGTGTTGGACTCGTCCGAAGTGAGGGCTGCGCCCGTGACGGGGGGTAGGAATACCCCCTCTGTCGTGCTGAGGAGCGTGTGGCGACAGACGGCGCCCCTGTTCCGATCTCCTCACCTGAAGAACACCGCCATCGCCTGTCTCATGCAGTTCACCTTCTATTCCACGTGAGTAGACTTAGCGACCACTCACTACCAGTCCATTGCAAACATTGTGTCCCAGGCGCTAAGAACCCAGGTGTGGGATCGGAAAATGAAAGTTAAATACCCCAAATAATAATTATATTATTAATTTCTTTACCCCGGGTGTTCCCCCTCTCGCAGATCCATCGGCCTCGTCCAGTGGCTCCCCAATATGTTCAACGACATCGCTGAGTACTACTCTCGTCATTCCGAACCCCCGTCCGACATCTGCGCGGCCATCGGGAGCGTCAGTGACGCCGTCGTGGCCAACAGTTCGATCAGCTTCTCGGTCTTGGGGAGCTTAAGTGACGTCCTGGGAGCCGCCGTGGGCAACAGTTCAACCAGCTTCGCAGTCTTGGGGAGCTTAAGCGACGTCCTGGGAGCCGCCGTGGGCAACAGTTCGACCGACACCCCGTGTCTGGCTACCGTCAGCGGGGACATGTTCAAGAACTCCATGATCCACGGGTCAGCATCCGGTGTCTTCTACGTCCTGGGGGGTCTCCTGATCAACCTCGCGGGGAAGAAAAACTTGTTGTGTGAGTGGGAAATGGACGTTTTACTAAATACACTTTTAAAGAAAACTTTTTATAATTCTTTAGTCTGTATTGCTACAGTCCAATTTTGGCATGAAGAGCCTTCCTTTCCTGACAGATAGAAAAGTTAATAGATATATTTTCAAGTATTCATACATCAAGTGATGTTAACTAAAGTTGTCACTATATATATCATTAACTTTGATTTTGGTAGGAATCCCATTTTGAAAAGACTTTTATCCAACAAAATTACTAGTTTAAAACTACCAGCCTCGTGGTATACTTGTCGGAGACCCTCGACGCTGACTTAAAGAGGTCCTGGGTTCGATTCCCGGCTGGTTCCCGGGGATTTTTTTCTCAAAAGGGGAATGCATTTCCATGGTCACCAGGGTTTGGTTAATTAGGCCCAAGTTAGGTTTAAGTGTTCCCACTCGTTCCACACCCTCATACTCACTATCTCCCTCATACTCACTATCACCTCACCATCACCCTCATACTCACTATCTCCCTCATACTCACCATCACCCTCATACTCACTATCTCCCTCATACTCACTATCACCCTCATACTACACTATCACCCTCATACTCACTATCACCCTCATACTCACTATCAACCTCATACTCACTGTCACCTCACTATCACCCTCATACTCACTATCACCCTCATACTCACTATCACCCTAATACTTACTATCACCTCACTATCACCCTCATACTCACTATCACCTCACCATCACCTCATCTCATCGGGACATGGAAAGGATGTACTATTATTACATTCGGACGTCCCCTGAACAAAGGTACATTAGTTCTGGATAATCTCCGCGAACTGAGATATAAATTGATGTAGCCGAGACATGCCATTATTATTATTATTATTATTATTATTATTATTATTATTATTATTATTATTATTATTATTATTATTATTATACAATAGGATTTTGGTACGAAATAAATCCTATCATAATCATGGTATACAAATACAATAACATATATAATATACCGAAATGTTAGTATTGTTGACCACAAAAAAAAAAGTATATACTTTCTAAACGGACTTTCCTGTGTAAACAACCCTATTGTAGCTAATGGGATAACCTTGTTTATGAAGACGTGGAAGTGCTGCTGGCCACGGGCTGCGGGCTGGGCCTGTACTTCGTGGTGACCACCACGTGGGTGCTCGTCCTGTCATGCTTGTTCGTCGCTCTACTTTTCTCCTGTATCGGTATCCTCAACTGTATCGTCGTCGACATCTTCCCGACACACCTCAGGTACGTTCCAAAAAAAAACATGTCTCCCCTTGTGGACTAGGCCACACGCCAACATGACTATGCTGCAGGTTGCCTCTGGTTTGGGATCAGTTGTTTTCAATGTTCTGTAGATGTGTAAGAGCACTGTTATGGAGAAGAGAAGTTCCCTCGAAGGGTAAGGAAGTGTTGTACAGGGCTTACTTTGTACCCATTATCACACATCACACATGCAGCATAAACATGAACAGTGAATGTAAGACACACCAGGGAAGTGGAGGACATGGGAATTAAGTTTGTGAGGAGCATGTCACGAGGAGAAACAAAATTAGGAATGAAGTAATCTGGGAAAGAGTAGGAGTACAGGGAGTACATAAGATAGTAGAGGAAGAAAGACTGAGATGGTATGGGCATGTAATGAGGATGTTGGAGTACATGAGATAGTAGAGGAAGCAAGACTGAGATGGTTTGGGCATGTAGTGAGGATGGAAAAAGAGAGGGTGCCAAAGAAAATGATGGAAATTAAGTAAGTTCTAATGTAGGAAAAAGATCGCAAGGAGGCAAAGAGATAGTTGTGAAGAGCATAACAAAAGGGTCCCAAGTGAGAGGAGAAGAATGGAAAAGATTAAAGGAGGAAGAATGGTGGAAGAATAGAGAAAGTTTGAGGCACATGCTGGAGACAGTTGTTGATGGCGATGTTTGATAATATTTCAGGGCTATGGCTCTGAGTCTCTCACTGATGATGGGCAGACTAGGAGCTGTAGTGGGCAACCTCCTGATTGGGTCGTTGCTGGATTACAACTGCTCCTGCGTCTTCTTCGTCCTCAGCGCTCTCGTTTTAGGTGAGTCCGACGGGATGTGTCGCTAAAAACTGGAATAGCCATTTTAAACATTAAATTAATAGGTACAGTAGCCCCGTGGCTTCTTTGGTGCTGACTGACAGCTCACAGATGAACACTGACAGATTTAAAAAGTTACCAGACCAAATTATGTATCCCTACGCCGAGCCATATGATCTGCAAAAACATGTGTTTAGCAGCTGTCACTTCTGACAGTCAAAATTTAGGTATATACCTAAATGTTGACTGTCAGAAGTCAGCTGTGAGCTGTCAGTCAGCACCAAAGAAGCCACGGGGCTACTGTATATAGGCCTACCTAAATGTTGACTGTCAGAAGTCAGCTGTGAGCTGTCAGTCAGCACCAAAGAAGCCACGGGGCTACTGTATATACCTAAATGTTGACCATCAGAGGTAATCTGTGAGCTGTCAGTCAGCACCAAAGAAGCCACGGGGCTACTGTATATACCTAGATGTTGTCTGTCAGAAGTCAGCTGTCAGTCAGCACCAAAGAAGCCACGGGGCTACTGTATATACCTAAATGTTGACCGTCAGAGGTAATCTGTGAGCTGTCAGTCAGCACCAAAGAAGCCACGGGGCTACTGTATATACCTAGATGTTGTCTGTCAGAAGTCAGCTGTCAGTCAGCACCAAAGAAGCCACGGGGCTACTGTATATACCTAAATGTTGACCGTCAGAGGTAATCTGTGAGCTGTCAGTCAGCACCAAAGAAGCCACGGGGCTACTGTATATACCTAGATGTTGTCTGTCAGAAGTCAGCTGTCAGTCAGCACCAAAGAAGCCACGGGGCTACTGTATATACCTAAATGTTGACCGTCAGAGGTAATCTGTGAGCTGTCAGTCAGCACCAAAGAAGCCACGGGGCTACTGTATATACCTAGATGTTGTCTGTCAGAAGTCAGCTGTCAGTCAGCACCAAAGAAGCCACGGGGCTACTGTATATACCTAAATGTTGACCGTCAGAGGTAATCTGTGAGCTGTCAGTCAGCACCAAAGAAGCCACGGGGCTACTGTATATACCTAGATGTTGTCTGTCAGAAGTCAGCTGTCAGTCAGCACCAAAGAAGCCACGGGGCTACTGTATAATACCCACTTCGGAGGTCACATGGTCTAGACTGGACTGCCAATAGTTGGAGAGATTGGGGTTCGAATTCCAGTTGGGTGTCCTGAGGGTGGTTTCCCCCACCCCTCTCTCTCTCTCTTAAATGAGAGTACATTTCATCTCACTTAACCTGTTCATACTTAGCCAAAAGTGTTTATAAGACGATACAAATGCGTCGCAAGATGCAGTACACGAAAGATAAAGCATATTTTGTTTTATATTTAGCTCTTCCAGCTAACACGTTTTTTTTTATTTCCACTGAGTTACACTTGATGGTTATTTATTGTTTTGTTATTTATTAATACTCTTCACAATATTGATTTAGGTGATTAAAAGTGTTAACCAGGTTAAGTTTGTTAAGAATATATTCATTAGACCAGAGTTTCTCAAACCTTTTAACCTCAGGAACTCTTTAAACACCCTAAAAAAAAAAAGTCGTAGCTCCAAAAAAGATTTTGTTTTGAGTGGGTTCTATTATAGATGTTTACCGGATCAGGATGTAAAACTTTAAGAAATTTTGTAAATACATATTTATTAATTAATTTAATTTAAATCCTAAATCCCTTGATAAATAAACATATATAATCATTATTTTTTAAACATAACATATGATTTTTTTTAAACAATTCTTTGAGTGGCAATAGTGGCATTGTTTAACATTATTGCACCTTCCTTCACCTCTGACAAGACATCTTGTGAATGTTTGGAATGCCAGGCCTCCACCATGGTTCGGATTCCACGTTAAACTGTAGGTCCTCCATTTCATCTCACAATCACCCTACCATTACACATTAGCGTAAGTGCGTATAACCCGAATGGGTAGTAAGACGCGGTGCTAATAATAATAATAATAATAATAAATTAACAATTCTGATGAGTTTTTAGTAAATGTATAGTTTAAGACAAAAAAAAGGGAGAAAATCTCTGCAGTACCATTTATTTTAAATATAATTTTTATCTTTTTTTTTCAGCTGCTGGTGCTTTATGTTGGTTCCTGCCTCCTCCCGCGAAGACAACGCTTGCGTAACTGAAAGAGTTTTTACTTCTCAGTCCGTTTCCAAGAGAGAAATGTCAAGAGATTAAGCGAGTCGATTTGAATCACTGCGCGTGTCTGATCGTGTTTGGTTCATTAATTCACTTTTAAATGCCCCGTGTTACCAGATACGTAGATATAATTTTATGTTATATTTTCTAACCTCCCCGTGAATAAACCACAAGAAAAAACATTTTATAAATTATAAGTTATTTTGATAAACAATTAGGTTTTTTTTATTCATAAACCATATCCCGTTGTTAAATTAGAAAAACTTATTCAATAAAATGATGTTGTACTTTCACGAATTATGTTACTAAGTATAATTTCATTGTATTTATATGTTGAGAGCTCTTAAATTTTCGTTATTATACATTCGCTTCTAAGTGTATAAATATAGTTTTGTTCAAAATGGATGTACAAAGATAAATGAGAATCACTTTGTATGGTCAAACTACAATCCAATTTTCATAGGAGAGACATTATCCGAGAGATAGGAAAGCTATTAGATCAACTTTCATGTGTTCATGAGTCAAGTCGTGTTTTCTGCAGCTGTCATTTTTGATAGATATCATAAATATATATATATCACACTGATTATTATTATTAGCACCGCGTCTTACTACCCATTCAGGCTATACGCACTTACGCTAATGTGTAATGGTAGGGTGATTGTGAGATGAAAAGGTGATTGTGAGATGAAATGGAGGACCTACAGTTTAACGTGGGATCCGAACCAAGGTGGAGGCCTGGCATTCCTCACATTCACAAGTTGTCTTGTCAGAGGTGAAGGAAGGGTTTGGTAATCAGATAAATCCGTTCCGAGACCGAGGATTGAACCCCGGACCCCCAGCACAGAACCTTACCCTTAGACCACCAGGTTACCGTAGATCACACCGATAATACAGTAAAATAACACAACAATAGTATTTGTATTTTACATCAGTGTGTTCCTAGAAGAATACTACAGTACTATGAATGGTAAATATAATCTTAAAAATACAACAATCGGACGTGACGTCATGATTGGCTTGGAAACAAAAATGCCACGGCGTGAGCCCACAAACAAGCAATATCGACCGAGCGGCCGCCCGCCGCCTGTTGGAGAAGATAGTGCCGATTTATGAGGATAGAGGGAGTCATATGGTCAGCACGACGAAACCTTCTGCCGTTAATCTCGGTTTTCTAAAGAGGAGCTGCTACTTATTTAGTCGAGTAACTCCTCATTTGTCCTCAAGAGGTTGAGTTTTACCTCCTTACAGACCCCCCTGGTTCACAGAAAAATCTGGAAACTCCGGAGATCGAACCCGGGACCTCTATGCCACAGAGGAGGTCATGATACGTTTAAAGATTACTAAAATATGAGTCACCGACCTCGCATGATCTAACGCGTTACTCTCGCAGTAGACTAAACTGCCGGTGACTTGGAGCCCAAGGTTCGAATCTCAGTCGTATGTACTGAGGTTGGTTTTTTCCTAAATTATTTTTCCCTCTTCCTCCACGCAAATGACGGTACACCTCATATATCTGTACATAACCATCCTCATCCCTAAAACCATTAGAGTAATTAATACATAAGCGTATAACCCGGACGGGTAGTAAGACGTAGAGATATAAAAATAACAGGGGGAGGGATTGACAGTCCCCTCTAGCCCCGTTCCTACTCGCCACTGTGTCTGTTATCCAAGTGACAGGTCCTAGCAATCTGGTGCTATAATACTTAGCACCACGTCTTACTACCCGCCACTGTGTCTGTTATCCAAGTGACAGGTCCTAGCAATATGATGCTATAATACTTAGCACCACGTCTTACTACCCGCCACTGTGTCTGTTATCCCAGTGACAGGTCCTAACAATATGGTGCTATAATACTTAGCACCACGTCTTACTACCCACCACTGTGTCTGTTATCCAAGTGACGCGTCTTAGCAATATGATGCTATGATATTTAGCACCACGTCTTACTACCCACCACTGTGTCTGTTATCCAAGTGACGGGTCCTAACAATATGGTGCTATAATACTTAGCACCACGTCTTACTACCCGTTCGGGTTATACGCTTAAGTACTAATTACACTAATGGGTTAGGAATTGGGAAGGTTGAATAGAGAGGAAGTGAACTCACATTTGCGAAGAGCGAGAGTGGAAAACTAATTAGGAACACCCCCCCTCCAGTTCACCCGAGCGAGATTCAAACCTCAATCTCCCTGCCATCGATAGTTCAGTCTATGGCGCCCTCGGGCCAAATATACCACTGGAGTGGGTTGGTCATAAAAATTGGTAAATTAATTCGTGTCTTTAAGTTTTAATTAGTTGTGGTTTTGATGTGTTATAAGGTGTGGACTAAACATTAAGGGCTACACTATTCTTTCGGCTCTCCTTACCACTAAGCTACGGAATTCTCGTTATCTCTTATAGACTTATCAACTAAGCACAGAGCTGCGACCTTATGTAGATGGTGTTTTGTTTGTTTGACATTGCGTTTCGCCCTTATCATCTTACAAAGTACTAATCAAATAAAACATATTATTCTCACAATTGTTTTGTGCCATAATTAGAACCTGTTAAGATGGTAAGATGGTCGTAACGACGGTACATCAATGTACAGCCTAATACACAAGACATGATACAGTCACTCAAGGGCGGCAGCTCAGGGTACCATCTCGAGTGGGGGGAGGGGGGGTTACCAAGCAGAGCACCAACCTACAGTAGCCCCATGGCTTCTTTGGTCCTGACTGACAGCTCACAGCTGACTTCTGACAGTCAACATTTAGGTATATACCTAAATTTTGACTCAAAAGTGACAGTTGCTAAACACATGTTTTAGCAAATCATCTGGTTCGGCGTAGGGATACATAATTTGATCTGGTAACTTTTTTAAACTATCTGAAGTCAGCTGTGAGCTGTCAGTCAGCACCAAAGAAGCCATGGGGCTACTGTATGTAGCCTAACGTAGCCTGGGGATGTTAAGAAAATAACACCCAAGCCTCCGACTCATCACCTAATGTAACCATTCTCAAAAAAGTTATTTTATATCCACCATCTTGGTAAAATAGCGCCCTAAAATGTTTTGTTTTTTACAATTATCTTGTAAACCATTCATTATATAAAACTACTTGATATAATAAAAAAAATAAAGAGGATAACATTTTACACTAAATATGTTTTTATAATCTTATTTTCTAATCCCAACTGTTTTCGTACAATCTCGCAGGAAAGCGTTTGAAGTATTGTCACCATTTGTGGTTCGAATTCAGATTGTTTTCGTTAGGTTTGGGGGCTGTTTTCATATTTACCTACTATCCCCCCGGTTATAGAGTGGGGTGCTAAATTTGCCTCTGGCCACCCCTGGATACAGTTCCTAACCCCAGATAGTTGAGCACAAACACTAGACACGGGATTCTAACCGAGGACCTTGGGTATTTATTTACTCATTGAGGCTCTCTTACCTCTGGGATATTCAGGTTTATTTTCGTATGGATTATTAAAGTTTTAAACTACAGTAGAGATAGGTTGAAACATATATTAGTTCTTCAATCTAAATCTTGAAATTTTCTTTCTAACCTCAAATCCAAATTTGAATCTTCAAATCATTAAATATGTACAATTTTTAGTTAAGGGAAATTTTTTAATATATAACCTATTATTTAAAAAGTTTTTTAAGACTTGGTGCCACTGACCAAATTATATTTTAATTGTCATATATCACGTCATCAACAACAAAATGACCCCCCCCCCCTCCTTTTTTTTGTAGCTTAATTATATTGCCATGTTTGGCATATTGGCTTAGTCGGTAGAGTGTCTGTCTACTGAGTTAAGAGTCCCAGGTTCAATTCCCGGTATGGATGAACATTTATCATTGATGAAAATATGGCTTTTGCCCTTTCACAGTGACAAGTTAACGGTCGGGAGACTGGATGTTGTGCCTGTCCTAGTCTTAAGTTAGATTATAAGGCATATGAAGCTACGACAGGCCTAGCAAGCTGGTAGTGGGAAATATATGGCTTGAATAAGGAACTGACCTTTACAACAACACAAATCTATACAAACCATTTTTACCAATTACTTAAAATTGTTATTTCATGTCAAGATCTTCATAATTGTGATCGAGATACTTTTTTTGAGATGTTTACCAATCTATAAACTCTCAAAATACACCAGGATTTGAACTTTTCATCTCAAATTTAAAATAAATGATAAAAACCCCGAGTGATGAGATAATTGAGTTTTTTTTAGTACAATGGTTATTGCCGGTGAACACATCGACAAGGCCGTCCACCATGGGTGTTTTTTTCTACCCAGAATGCCTCCCTACCAGTTCGTCTTATACGCATTATGTACTAATCACGCTATTGAATAAGGAATGAGGAAGGTATAAATTTAGAGATAGTGACCCGCATTTGCGTGGAGGCAGGGTGGAAAAACCACCTTCCGTATAGTACTCGGCAAGGTTTCGAACCTCAATCTCCCTGTCATAAACAGTCTCTTCTAATAAGAGAGTGACGCCTTAGACCGTGCGGCCACCGAAGTAGGTCATCGAGTATTGTCTGGTTTCTTGGTCACTAGGAGGTTGACCTAGACGTACTAAGATAGTTTCTACTTGGTGGTTTCCCACTTCAATTTCATGAAAATGTGAGCACACGTCCTCTAAATTATAGCTTCCTCGTTTCTATTCCATTGGCGTGGACGGGTAGTAAGACGCGAAGTATGGAAAATTATACATTTATTTTTATTCGGTGACCTGGCGGTCTAGGGGTAAGGTGTCGGACTTCTATTCTGGCGGCCGGGGTTCAATCCTCGGTCCAGCCACAAATTTATCTGATTACCAAACCCTTCCTTCACCTCTGACAAGACATCTTGTGAATGTGTGGAATGCCAGGCCTCCACCATGGTTCGGATTCCACATTAAACTGTAGGTCCTCCATTTCATCTCACAATCACCCTACCATTACACATTAGCGTAAGTGCGTATAACCCGAACGGGTAGTAAGACGCGGTGCTAATAATAATAATAATATTATTATTTGTATTCATATATATATATATAAAAAAGGATTCTTATTGATTTAACCAATAGAGAAGGGATGAAAGGGGTAATCTAGAGGAAATGAAACAGAATTAGTGCATAGTGAGGAAGATGAAATTAAAAGAGAAATACAATTTTTTTAATTTTTTTTTAAACTCCAACCTGCATCCGGATGAGATTTGAAATTCGAACTTTTATATCTAAGTCAGTGAGTGATCTTTCAAGTCTCAAGTTGTGTGCGTCCAACTGTCGGTTGAAATGGCGCAATAATTCATTCTCGAGACGCGCGGATGCGTTGTTATGTTGAGGAGGGTAAGAGCTCGTATATCTCCACACAAGTATCTTCGGGACTGCGGCAGGATGGGTGCTCCGACAGGTACATCTCAAGGTAAACACAAGTCTGGATAGATAGATACATAAGAAATAAAAATATGAGTAACTATATTAATATTGTTTTTAATGTAAATAATATGGATTGAATAGTTTTAAAAGTTGATTGACAAATAATAAAAAGAATTAGACAAAATTCTGACCAAAAAAATATTTCAGTGGTTGAATGTTCTAACTGGTGCATACTTCTCGTAATAGATTGAAATACATGTGTCGTGGACATCGGGGCTAGGATCTAGGTCGGATGTACTGAGGGTGGTTTATCATAAATGGTTTTACACTCTCCCTCCACGCAAATGCCAGTACATTTCCTTTAAAACATAACCTTCCTAATCTCTGAAAAGTAACTAATTAATAAGCGTATAACTCGAACGGGTTGCTAAAAAAAAAGAGTTAAAGTTAATTTGTGTTTAACCCGAAAGGGTAGTAAAAATTTATGACTAAAAAAAAAAGTTTTAAAATGTGACAAATAATATATATATAAAGTGTTATGTTTGTTATTGGTGACCTGGTAGTCTAGGGGTAAGGTGTCAGACTTCTGTGCTGGAGGTACGGGGTTCAATCCTCGGTCCCGGCACAGATTTATCTGATTACCAAACCCTTCCTTCACCTCTGACAAGACATCTTGTGAATGTGTGGAATGCCAGGCCTCCACCGTGGTTCGGAT
>CABEEJ010000762.1:27289-56875 GCA_901482245.1 Timema douglasi
ACTTCTGACAGTCAACATTTAGGTATATACCTAAATGTTGACTGTCAGAAGTGACAGCTGCTAAACACATGTTTTTGCAGATCACATGGTTCATATGGTCTGGTAACTTTTCAAAGCTGTCAGTCAGAACCAAAGAAGTCATGGGGCTACTGTAAAACGATATATTCTAAGTACAGTGATGGACAACGTGCTGAGGTTTGTCTGACATACGTGGAACTCACCTGAGTGACATTATCTCACCAAAAGTGAAAAAGTGTATTATGTACTTTTCTTTTTGTTTAGCTAGTGAATATTTCTTTTCGATTGAAGTGTTAGTTTTCAAGTTACTAATCATCTAATTGTTTCGGCCTTATACTGTATAATACATTATATTATATGTAAATTATAGAATATGCATAACTTACATTATGCACCAACAATTTTGAGATACAAAGTAGAAGAGATATTATATCTGGGAGCACACAAACAAGAAGAAGGAAGGTTGAATACCACTGGTGTAGTACTCCGCGAGAGTGACGCAGTGGATTATACCATCCTAGTAATGAAAAGAGTCAAACTCTCATTGCTATCAACATTGATAACATCTTACTATTATTATTATTAGCACCGCGTCTTACTACCCATTCGGGTTATACGCACTTACGCTAATGTGTAATGGTAGGGTGATTGTGAGATGAAATGGAGGACCTATAGTTTAACGTTGAATCCGAACCACGGTGGAGGCCTGGCATTCCCCACATTCGCAAGATGTCTTGTCAGAGGTGAAGGAAGGGTTTGGTAATCAGAAAAATCTGTGCCGGGACCGAGGATTGAACCCCGGTCGCCAGCACAGAAGTCTGACACCTTACCCCTAGACCGCCAGGTCACCTATCTTACTATTGTATTTGTGTTATTCTATAGGTGTTGATAATATCTATCAAAAGTGACAGTTGTAGGTAACATGACTTGACGTATGAATACGTGAAAGTAGATCTAGTAACTTTATTATCTGCCAGATGAGGAAGGCCCTTCCTATGAATATTGTGTTGGTGGTTTTTTTCAGAATCTGCCCCAATTCCAACGTGCTCTTCGCCTACCTGGGTGAGTTCCACTCCTCTTCTACAAGAACTAGAGCGATAATCTTCCTCAACATTTCCATCATGCTCGGAGCGACCGTCCTCCCAGGTGAGACCTTGTGTGGGGTTTAAATACACCTCGCTACGTGGTATGGGGCCCCCATCTATCACCCCACAATATTTACTGTTTTTTTTTTACAGTTTGTATGGAAAAAAACCATTTTAATTTGTTATTTGGTTGCAATCTGCCATGAACAACTTTTAATCATCGATATACAAGTTGCCCGCTTCAATGGCCACGTGGTCTAACGCGCGACTCACGCAGTAGGCTAGACCACCGATGGCAGGAAGATAAAGGTTTGAATCTTGGTTAGGTGTATTGAGGGAGTTTTTTCCTAACTCCCTCCATGCTAATGTTGGTACACTTCCTATTAATATATATAACCTTACTTTTCCCTAAAACCATTAGCATAGTTAGTACATAAGCATATAGCCTGAACCGCTAGTAAGACGCGATGGTGTGTGTGTGTGTGTGTGTATATATATATATATATATATATATATATCCAAGTTAAGAGAGATAGAAATGATAAAATGTATATTTCATCCCATTCCTTCTTCAACTGCTTTTTTCAAAATTTTGTTCTGTTCAATAAACTTGTGAAAAATATGTTTCTTTTCAACGGGTTATAAATAGCAAGCAACTGTTTGATTGTACACAAATTAGTAATAACAAAGTAAAAGGAAGTAGCTTACATAAAAGAATTAGTAAAAATAGCTCTCATTATATAGCTACAAAGTTCTCTTGCTTTCTTTGCAGCAAACATGTCAGTAATGTCTTTAAAGTCAATTCCAGGAGGTTCATCACTTTACATTCTGAGGCTTCCGGGCGTTAGTCCGTCATAAGACTACATATTTTAATCAAAAGGGGACGGAAAGCCAGCGTTTTTTTTTTTTTTTCAGTTTTTATGTCGAAACATTATTTTTTGCCAAAATAAATGAAATATGGCTCCAGTAGAGACATAGAGTTTAATTTTCTTCATATGATGATATTAACAGTTCCTGAATATCTGTCATAAGTATGGTGGCATTATAAATAAAAAACTTTTTAAAAAGTTGTCATTCAGGACATTCTTGACAGATATTCAAGAAATGTGGATATCACCAGGTGAAGAAAATTAAACTCTTTCTGTTTCTACTGGAGTAATATTTTATTTATTTTGGCAAAAAAAAATGTTTTGTCATAAAAACTGCAAAAAAAATTGCTGGTTTTTTCCGCGCGTCCCCTTCCATACTACCCAAATCGGGAATTTAAACATCCTGCGCCGGGCGCAATAATGATCCAAACATGTTTTAATCAGAACAGCTCCCTATAAAGAAAATCAGCAGCAAGTCAGATATCTAATCACACATACCAATTGTTCATACTCGTAAGGATAGTGAATTAAACTAATTACTTGCATGTATGTCTTATTATTAAACTCAATGATAGAACCCCAAATAAAAATAAAAATTCCGTTGCAAAATAAAGTATTAAAACAATGTCACTTGAACATGGCGACAGTGTATTCCATTACTCACACGCTTGTGGGTAAAGTGAAAATTACAAGATCAATGGAGCGACTGTCTGTTGTTCAAGGCTTGGCGTGGCTTATCATCCCGCAGACGTGGGCTTGGGAACTCCCCTGGATCACCTACCGCTCCTGGCGGCTGTTTGTGATAGTCACAGCGCTCCCGGGACTAATAACGGTCCTCTACATGGTCCGAGTCCTGCCGGAGAGCCCCAAGTTCCTGTTGGCCACGGGGAAGTCGCAAGAGGCCATGGAAATCCTCCAACGTATCTATGCCGACAACTCCGGAGAGCCGCCAGAGTCATATCCGGTAACTTTCTCTCTTTAAGGCACAACTTCCTGAGATAACTGGGCACATCATCCTGAGATAACTGGGCACAGGATGATAAGCATACCGGGAAGTCATCAGAGATATACACAGTAACATTCTCTCATTAGGGCACATCATCCTGAGATCTCATCTAATACCGTCATGCTTATGACTGATATTCAACAACCTGTTGATATCACCATGGGAAGAAAATTAAACTCTATGTTTTTACTGAAGATATTTTATTTATTTTGGCTCCCCTCCCCCCCCCAAAAAAAGGTTTTGATACAAAAACAGCAAAACACTGCCCTTAGCTCGTGTCCCTTAATAGACAAACTATGGGCACTAAAGCGTACGCAAATCAACTCACGTCAGAAGAAAGAGATGTGTATTGGTTTTCAGGTGTTGTCGGTTACAATCGACGGCTCTGTCGCAGAGTTACCCTCTCCGCTAGGGTTGGGGAAAAAGAGTTCTGCACTAGACGTGATGAAGAGCATTTGGCGACAAACAGCCCCTCTGTTTGTACCTCCTCATCTCCGGAACACGACAATAGCGTGTCTCTTCATGTTCTTGGTTTACGCCTGGTGAGTTCCCTATGATTCATGAGAAATACTGTATTGTACAATTTATTCTTTCACTCGACAATCGTGAAATGGAAATATTTCAGCTCAAACAGTCTTTCCCTGTGGATCCCTGACATGTTCAACAACTTGGGCGTGTACTATAACCTGCACCCGGAAGGTCCGTCAAGACTGTGCGAGGCCATTGGCAGATCCGCTGCCAACATGACAGCACCAATATTATCTTCATCGTTGGAGGGGATCTATTCGGATCTTCTAGAAGAGCCCGAGTGCGTGGTACAAGTCACTTCACAGACATTTATCAACCCCATGATCTTTGGAGTAATCGCGGGGATCGGTTTTCATCCCCATGGGATTTGTGATCAACAAACTCGGAAAGAAGAATACTATGTGTAAGTACTATTGTACAGGTCCCGAATTGCTTCAATATGTACACTAGCTGCTTCGGTGGCTGCGCGTTCTAAGGCGCCAATGTCCCAGTAGACCAGCCTGCTTCACTATGTACACTAGCTGCTTCGGTAACTGCGCGTTCTAAGACGCCAATATCACAGTAGACCAACCTGCTTCAATATGTACATTAGCTGCTTCGGTGGCTGCGCGTTCTAAGGCGCCAATATCACAGTAGACCAACCTGCTTCCCTATGTACACTAGCTGCTTCGGTGGCTGCGCGTTCTAAGACGCCAATATCACAATAGACCAACCTGCTTCACTATGTACACTAGCTGCTTCGGTGGCTGCGCGTTCTAAGGCGCCAATATCACAGTAGACCAACCTGCTTACACTATGTACACTAGCTGCTTCGGTGGCTGCGCGTTCTAAGGCGCCAATATCACAGTAGACCAGCCTGCCGAGTCGATCTGAGGTTAGAATCTTGGTTGGGTTTATTGAGGGCGTTTTTTTTCTCAAAATGGTTTTCCATTCTCCCTCCAAGCAAATATGGGTACACTTCCTCTAAATTCAACCTTCTTCATCTCTAACTCTTTAGTGGCCGCATGGTCTAAGGCACTACTCTCAAAGTAGATAAGATTACCGATGATGGGGAGATCAAGGTTTGAATCTCGTTCGGGTGAACTAAGGTTTTTTTTTCCAACATGGTTTTCCGCTCTTCCTCCACATAAATGTGAGTACACTTCCTTTAAATACAGCCTTCCTAATCCCTAAAACTATTAGCATTCTTACTACATGAGCGTAAAACGGAACGAATAGTAAGTAAGGCACGGTGCTATCATTTTTTTATAGGTACATTCATATTTATGAAAGTGCCTGATTTTCCAAATGTGAGGGGGTTGGGGACATGACATATTTTATTCCTTTTCTCCTCATTAATAACCACTTATATAACATAAATGGATACCAATCCGATATTACCCATTAAATACTTAGATTCATATTCAAAATACTCTCTTTCAATGGAACATTATTATTAAGGTGGGAGTGTAGAGAACGCGAGTTAAGGGCAGTATTTTTGAAATATATATAGCATAACTTTTTTTTGTTGCCAAAATGAAATAAAATATTTCTCTAATGTAAACATAAGAGTTTAAAGTTTTTCGTACAGTGATTTCCACAGTTGTTGAATATCTTTGCAAGACCGCTATTCATTCTGTATTAAACAGTTACTACTTAATTTAAACTTTCGACTTAACCAAACACCTTTTTTTCTTCTTTCGACTACATTATACAATATTTATTTAAACTATATTATTATTATTATTATTAGCACCACGTCTTACTGCCCGTTCGGGTTATACGCACTTACGGTAATGTCTAATGGTAGGGTTATTGTGAGATGAAATGGAGGACCTACAGTTTAACGTGGGATCCGAACCACGGTGGAGGCCTGGCATTCCCCAACATTCACAAGATGTCTTGTCAGAGGTGAAGGAAGGGTTTGGGTAATCAGATAAATCTGTACCGGGACCGAGGATTGAGCCCTAGACTCCCAGCATAGAAGTCTGACACCTTACCCCTAGACCACCAAGTCACCTTACTAATAATATTATTAATAATATTGTATACCACTAGAACCAATATATTGTAATCTCCATTTCTCAGAAGTGCATCATCAAACCTTATTAAAAAAAATGTTCCTTTATCCAGATATGTGTGTATTGGTGGCCACATCTGGCGCTATTGGGCTGTATTTTGTGGTCACACCTATTTGGGCCATTGCACTCGCCTCCATATACTACTCTTTCATCTTCGCCACTGTGGGGGCCCTCAACAGTATCGTTATCGACATATTTCCGACGCATCTTAGGTACAGGCCAAATATTAGAACTAAACAATCATAGCCATTAGCTAGAACAATTGTAAAAAAAAAATATATATATATATACACACTGCAATTGAGAACATAAGTTAAATTTGTACATTAAGAGGACATAACACATATAATATTGATGTTTTTTTCTCCTAATTGAATCCAAACCATGATTATTTTAATGTGTAAAAGTTGAGTAAAAGGGCAAATACCGTAGTTTTTGTATAGAAAAAAAAAAACCTTTTTGGCAAAAATAAATAAACCATTACCCCGGATTATATGTTTAGTTTAATTATCTAAATATCAACAATTCTTGAATAATTGCCATGGGGATAATGGTTTGATGAAAAACTTTTGAATTAAGAGAAAATGTTACAAAATTAGAGAATACCCACGACAACTATTCAAGAGTTGTGAAGGTTATTATTATGTGTAGAAATTTAAACTAAATTTATCTACTGAAGTAATATTGTACTTATATTACTCTTTTTCACATCCCTGCCTCCCCACAAAAATATAATAATTGAAAAAAATATTGGCCTCAACACCGTTACCTTTCATTCCACCTTAATGCTGTTAATTTATAGTTATGCACAGTTTCAAGTACAATAAAGTTATTTTTTCTAAAATTAAAATTAATTTCAAAGGTGACCTGGCGGTCTAGGGGTAAGGTGTCAGACTTCTGTGCTGGCAGCCGGGGTTCAATCCTCGGTCCCGCCACAGATTTATCTGATTACCAAACTCTTCCTTCACCTCTGACAAGACATCTTGTGAATGTGGGGAATGCCAGGCCTCCACTGTGGTAACTGTGGTTCGGATTCCACGTTAAGCTGTAGGTCCTCCATTTCATCTCACAATCACCCTACCATTATACATTAGCGTAAGTGCGTAGAACCCGAACGGGTAGTAAGACACGGTGCTAATAATAATAATAATAATAATAAAGATAATATGTGTAACCAACATTATTTTACTCCTCCCCACATATTAAAACTTTATTAAAACATCCATTACTAACGATAAAACTATGAACATGATGTTATTCGAATATTAAAATTAATGTTTGTATTTTCTAAAAGCTACTATGTAAATTAAGTGTCTTGATAAAATTTGAACCGGCGATTTAAATTAAAAATAAATAAAAGATGCCACTGCCAGTGACAATATATATATATATATATCCTCTTTGCACTGAGTCTTACTACCCATTCAGGTTATACACATATATACTAATTAGGCTAGTGGTAGGGATGAGGAAGGTTGAATTTAGAGGAAGTGTACCCACATTTGTGTGGAAAACCATTTAGGGAAAAATCACTCAGTGCACTCAACCGGGATCGAACCATGATCTCCCTGTCAACAGCGGTCTATTCTATTGCGAGAGTATGCCATAAACCATGCGGTTACCGAGGCAGATAACAAAAATATTAAATAAAGCCCCAACACAAGTAGGGACATAATAAAATAGTTGTATTAGTTTAGTATGTACTTAATCTTGTATCGAAATACAATCAGCATTTTAAAGTATAAATACAATAAAATGCTTGTTTTATTCAATAATTATAACAGAGTTTATATGTATATATTTACAGTAGGGGCAACTTAAATGTTTTAATTCGCTAGAACATGTGTTTAGCTTTATAATTTATTTATATATTATGATAACAGAGCATAGAAATTGGTTAGGTTTGGTTAAATTGGGTAGTATTGTCATAATATTAACATGTCATGGACAGGCTTTGAACCTAGTTTAAAGAATTGTATATTCAACAAAATCCAAGTGTTTTTTTTAGTATCCCTAGAGTGTTTCTGAACTTAACCCATCTTTATTGATTGCAGGGCGATGGCGGTGAGTTTGTCTCTCATGGTTGGTCGGATAGGCACGATTTGCGGCAGTATCTTGTTGGCAGCACTTCTAGAACTGAGCTGCGATTCAATCTTCTTTGTATTTGCTGGAACGGCTTTAGGTGGGTGATATATTATGTACACATTTACAGTTCAATTTTCATATGAAGGGCCTTATCTGAAAGCTAGAAGCATCACTAGATCTACTTTCATGTATTCATACGTCAAGTCATGTTTTCTACAGGTGTCACTTTTGATAGATATTACCAATACCTATAAAATAACACTAATAATATAGTTAAATGTTTTCTAAAATGTCCTATCTATGAAAATTGAACCATACATCACCTTCACACATGCATATAATTTTGCCGCTAAACAGTTGGTTTTTTTCTGGGAAAAGGAACATGTTTAGTTTGTTCCTCGAAATGAAAATCTTTAAAGTTATAGTTTGTCAAAATTGTTATACAATTAACATTTCAAAAGATTGAGGTGTACAACCAAAAGATGTCCAAGATTGAATCAAATTTGTTTCCAGTCCACAATTGAGACAGTAAGGTCTCGTTTGCCAATAATTTATATCAGATCTATTTGCGGTTTTACACACGCATGCGCGAACACATTATTTTATTAAAGGTAAAATAGGAAATTTGCTAAACAAATATAACATTTCTACGCACATACTGTGATTAAAATACATCGGTTCATTTATTCAACATCGACAAATACATAGTTATGATTTTAATAGACTGTATACAAAATACACATCCCTACATTTAACAAAAGTAATACAATAAAGTTTTAATTGATGCATTGCAAACGTAGAATGTTAGTTTCAAATAACTTGAACATGGAATTTTTGTGCACTTTCATTAAATCATATCGTAATATATTTTACATTGTGTGTTTGTTTCAGTCACTGGATTTCTAACTTTCTTACTCCCTTCAACGTACAAACAAAACATATGAAGCCCACCATGAACATCAAAACGATGAAAGTCATGAAGTAAAAAAGAAAAAGAAAAAAAAAAATATTTTTTTTTGTTCAGCAAAAAAAGTGCTTATAAATATCTTGTATTAGAAACATAATGTTATATTTTATACATTATGTCATCTAATTCGAGAGGGGTGGGAAAAAACTGAAACTCCAGTTGTCTGCACCATTCAAAAAAAATAATGTAATTAATGTACAAATACTGTACATAAACATTAATTACATTTTTTTTAATACTGCAGACAACTGAAGTTTCAGTTTTTCTCCGCCCCTCTCGAATTAAATGACATAATGTATAAAATATAACATTATGTTTCTAATACAAGATATTTATAAACACTTTTTTTGCTGAACATATTGTTCAGAGTTGTAATGTTGTAAGAAAATGTGTGAATAAAACTTTGATTTTCTAAGATATTGCTTCTAAAATTGATGAAACAATTTCTTACTTGTGCTGGTATTTCAGTATTGATTAGTATTAAATAAAAGCATATTTATACTAAAAATCTTATAAATAAGGGTGTACAAATCTTAAGTCCAAAGTCAAATCTCCCTCCCTTTGACTTCGACACCCACAATAACCTTCGAACCCAGGAGTTGGAAAGCATGTACCTGGGAAGTGTGCTGACGAAGGATGCCTACTGCACTTAGGGAACTAGGCCGAGGATCACCACAGCCAAGGAAGCTTTCAACAAGAATAGGTCACTGCTGGCCAGCGAGTTGAGTTTGAAACTTAAGAAGAAACTGATCAAATACTTCATTTGGAGCATCGCACTGTATGGATAAGAAACTTGGAACTCTTTATGAAGCTGGAAAAGAAATACTTGGAGAGTTTTTAAGTGTGTTGCTGGAGAAAACTTGAGAAGATCAGGTGGACAGATAAATGAAGTCCTAAGAAGAGTGGGTGAGAAGAGAACCATTTTGGATGTGATTCTTCGGTACAAAGCAAATTGGATTAGACACATCCTTAGGAGGAACTGTCTTCACATCAATATGTCAAAGAAGGAAAGGTTGAAAGAAGGAGGAGCTTAGGAAGAAGGAGGGAGAGGACAGGGCAGAGCGCATTGGTGGTCTAAGTTTACTAACAAAAGGAATGGACCTGTCATAAGAGAGAACACGTAGTAGTAGTAGTAGTAGTAGTAGTAGTAATAAACATCTTTCTCTTTATCTAAATAAAAAATTAAAAGTTAGGTTATGTGAAAATAGCATAAATCTTATCTTCGACTTCAGGAATGAAACCCAGCAAATTGATCAATCTACACAGAGTGTTATTGGTATAAGAATAGTTCAGTTGAAAATGAATCTGTAAATTGTTCTCATCAGTTTAGACAACATTAATTGTGCCAGGCACCACATTATAGTGTGATGTATATGTAGGAGCCTATGTATGGTCAAATGGAGCCTGAGTGGGGGGGCGAATATATCACAAGTAGAGTTTAAAAAAGGTTCTCACCCTGTCAACCCTCCATGACACAAGACAGTGAGATAGATAACAGCTGAAGATGAGTGGTTTCTTATCTCACTTGGTGCTAAAGATGTGTTGAGCTTATCTTCAAGTATTACTGTTGTGTGTGTGTGTGTGTGTGTGTGTGTGTGTGTGTGTGTGTAGTGTAGGAGTGAGATAGCCGCTAGTAAATAACAAAGAAAACATATT
Organism: Timema douglasi; assembly: GCA_901482245.1. Classification (NCBI taxonomy): domain Eukaryota; kingdom Metazoa; phylum Arthropoda; class Insecta; order Phasmatodea; family Timematidae; genus Timema; species Timema douglasi. Next base: position 37,564 of record CABEEJ010000762.1, read on the forward strand.
TTATTGTGAACCACTTGTTTCATTTGACTTATTCCAAACTGTGCATTTATAACATAGAAGGATCCTTTTGGACTATAAATGTCTTTTATTTTGTTGTCCAGTTTCATTTTAATTTTCTATTTATATGAGATATTTAAAATTCACTTTCTGAACCAAATGATTATATCAGCACACAAGAATGTCTATGAGCGAGAGCAAAAGAGCCTACCAATTTTCCTGGAAAGGTATTTTCACATGCACTCCAGGGTTCTTTTATACGCCACAATGGACATGGGAAATAAGAGAAATATGTTGACCTTGGTTGGGTTTGAACCCACAAACATCCGAGTCCTGAAGTGAGCACCGAGGTTGACTTTGTTGTTGTTGATGATGATGGTAAATAAAATAATAATATTAATAATAGTCACCGAGTCTGAATATAATAAATTACAATTCTATATCATGATTAAATACTCACACATTGTATGTATTAGCTTACATATGGACATTTGGAGCACCCTTAATAAAAATATGTACATTGTTTCTACAGTCGACATTGATAACATTTTACTATATTATCATTTTTTTTATAGATATTGATAATATATCAAAAGTGACATCTGCAGATCACATCACATGACTTGGCGTCTGAATATGTGAAAGTAAATCTAATAACTAACCATCAGATATGTACATTTGTAATAAAATTGGGGGGGCTGTATAAAAGAAAAAGCGTATAACCCGAACGGGTAGTAAGACGCTAAATATTATTATTATTATTATAAAATAAAAGTTCAACCCAGTACTTTATTTGTCCATTAGAAAAGTGAATTATTTCAAAAACTTATTTTTTTAAACTTATAAAATTGGAGCTCAAATGTTACAGAAATAAAAATATTTATATAAAAAAAAGACTAGTTTTTTCATTGTAGTAAAATAATTAAGGACTCGACAGAGAGACTTTCAACCAACCAAACACATATTTTATAAAATAAAACCCGCCTCGGTGGCGTAGTTGGCTAACGCGTTTGCCGTGTTGAGCTCGACTGCTGAGGACGGGGAGATCGAGGTTCGAATTTTGGTCGGGTGAACTGGGGGTGGTTTTTCCTAAATGGTTTTACCACTCTCCCTCCACGCAAATGCGGGTACACTTCCTCTAACTCAACCTTCCCAATTCCTAATCCATTAGCGTAATTAGTACTTAAAGCGTATAACCCGAACAGGTAGTAAGACGCTAGATATTATTATTATATAAATAATCTACAAATGAATATAGATACTTCATTTTCTTGTTTGTAAATACAAATTATTGTGGATGATAGCTAATAGGCCTACATTAGTTCCACTTTGTTTTTATTATGTAAGCAAATATATTTGTTTAAATGTGATCTAGTCAATTTGTAGTTTTTCAAATAACACATTTTTCTTTTGAGATCTTACTTAACATTTTCCATTGTTGTAAAATCAATTTTAAAGTATTTAACTATGATCACTAAAAATAATTAAGGCTTCAATAAAATGCCTTTTCAACTAAACTCGCACATCCTCCTGAATATAATATTAACAAATATCTGCTTCAAAAGTAATAGCTACCCCCTCCCAACGCAACCCTCTTTAGTCTAGTTACAGTGCCTTACCAGGAATGTGTATTTTAAAACCAGATGGGCAAAGAGGATATAAAATTCATCGCCTACATTATCTTCTCACAAGACAACTGTGTGGTGAAAAAAAATATATCTTTGAGCATTTATAAAATTATGATACTATTTAAATAATATACTTATTCAACATGGATTGCTTAAAAAGAATCAAAAATGCCTAAAAAATTATGCAAACTGAGAAAATATGATTTTAAATTCTCAAGTGACAAAAAAATGACATAAAATATACATAGTTTTTTTGTACTAATGAGCATTGTATGTGACGGGAAAAAAACCTTTTATCAAAATCCGCACCCTGTTTGTAAGTTACATCATAGTGGAACCAAGAACCGTAAGTTTGTTACCTTTTAGGGTAAACTAAGTGTACACATCAAAGCCTGTAAAAATAATACAATCGGTCGATTGTAAATTATTTAAATAGATTTTGTTTTTAAATTAGACCCACAACAATGGAATTAAAGTGTAAAGTTGTTCTCTACTGGGTTACCTATTTTCAGATCAGGAACAAATACCTTAAACATGTCGACAGGTCGCACATATGCATACCATCAAGCTCTCTTGTCCGAAATCACAAATCATCTAAATAATTCAAGATTATGATTGCGTGTTTTGTTGTTTTTGGCAACACTTGACCGTGAATAAAACCCGGCTACTCCACAAACATACTAGTAGATGTCACCGCGAGGTGAGGCATTTGTTTTCTTAACTCCTGTAAACACTCCTTGCACATATTATTACATAAAAGTAGTGATATACGAGTTAAACGTTTGAGTTTGTCAGGTATTAATTGAAAGTTGGACCCGGTTAACTGTGAGCAGCCCTCAAGTACAACTTCCTTCAGGTAAACACATTTCACTAAATACTCCAAACTTTTGTCCGTCAGGTGATCACATCCAGACAAGTGGAAATAGCTTAGTCGACGACATTTTGAAACAATCACATCCATTGCTTCGTCTGAAAAGTTACTAAAACCTTGTAACTGGAGGGATTGCAAATTTGTTAGTCTGTGAATGTTTCGAAACTGCCTAGGTAATGCGTCACTACTGTATGTTTCAAGGAACAAATATATTACATTCGGACACTTTTCAAAAAGTGTATCAAAACTATAATTACTATTTAATGAATAAAAAAATATATGAAGACTTTGGAGATGGGGGAAACCTTCACCCTCAAACATGTTAAATATTTCTCTTCCAGGGTCTTCAAAATTTTTAAGCGCGAGCGTTTTAAGTTTAGTTAATTTTCTAATAGGCTTCAAACTGAAATCGTCATTTGAGAAGAACATGTCCATATTTAAGTTTTGTAAGGCGGTACATTTTCCAAGCATTTCGATCGTGCTAGATTTCATATCGTAGCATCCGAATGTTAACGATATCAGTTGATCTTTTTTCCTTTCCAAAAGATACTCCAGACTCACAGAACTGATGTAACCGATACTAAAATGTTTCAATGCATGACATCCCTCAGCAATGGGCTGGAAACAGGATCGATTTTTTGGCCACATCGAACACATTAGGATATGCTGTTTAAATGATGGAACGAGCTCAGTTTATGAATATTTAACGAATCTACATCTTCTGTAACTATATGATCAACACAGATGTGGACATTTCTTAAATGAAGAAAGTTTTTACGAATGGCACTGACATGTAAAGGCCTCATCCTTTGCGAATCGTGGAACTTCAAACTTCTCAACTCTGGGCAGTGTTTTACAAGGGTATCAATAAGAATTTCCAGGTCTGGATTGCCAAAAGAAGAATAAAAACTTACTGTCCTTTGGAGAGTAAAGTTCCTTAATTTGGGCAGTTGTTTTAAGATGCAGCAAATCGAAGGGATGCCCATTTGCGGGGGTGGCTCAAAACAAACACTTTTCCAGAGCGGATCATCTTGGAACACTTGTTGCCACCGTTTACAGACTCGCTGCGCTCTTAGGAGATCCTCGATTGAAAGACAAATGAATATTTTGAGAAGCAGCTCGTATGGTAAGGTGCTCTGAGTGGTCATCGGTGTCATCATAAAGCTAGATGGAGAAAATTAGAGATGAAAATTTACCAAAACAAATAGCTCTCCAGTTTTTAACAATAATCATTACATTCAAACTTATGATGGTAGCTCATATTGACTATTAATTTTGCCAAACATCAATACTCTTTTTTTATTTACTTGAGGTACAGTAGGCCCATGGTTTCTTAAGTTTTTCAAATAACACATTTTTCTTTTGAGATCTTACTTAACATTTTCCATTGTTGTAAAATCAATTTTAAAGTATTTAACTATGATCACTAAAAATAATTAAGGCTTCAATAAAATGCCTTTTCAACTAAACTCGCACATCCTCCTGAATATAATATTAACAAATATCTGCTTCAAAAGTAATAGCTACCCCCTCCCAACGCAACCCTCTTTAGTCTAGTTACAGTGCCTTACCAGGAATGTGTATTTTAAAACCAGATGGGCAAAGAGGATATAAAATTCATCGCCTACATTATCTTCTCACAAGACAACTGTGTGGTGAAAAAAAATATATCTTTGAGCATTTATAAAATTATGATACTATTTAAATAATATACTTATTCAACATGGATTGCTTAAAAAGAATCAAAAATGCCTAAAAAATTATGCAAACTGAGAAAATATGATTTTAAATTCTCAAGTGACAAAAAAATGACATAAAATATACATAGTTTTTTTGTACTAATGAGCATTGTATGTGACGGGAAAAAAACCTTTTATCAAAATCCGCACCCTGTTTGTAAGTTACATCATAGTGGAACCAAGAACCGTAAGTTTGTTACCTTTTAGGGTAAACTAAGTGTACACATCAAAGCCTGTAAAAATAATACAATCGGTCGATTGTAAATTATTTAAATAGATTTTGTTTTTAAATTAGACCCACAACAATGGAATTAAAGTGTAAAGTTGTTCTCTACTGGGTTACCTATTTTCAGATCAGGAACAAATACCTTAAACATGTCGACAGGTCGCACATATGCATACCATCAAGCTCTCTTGTCCGAAATCACAAATCATCTAAATAATTCAAGATTATGATTGCGTGTTTTGTTGTTTTTGGCAACACTTGACCGTGAATAAAACCCGGCTACTCCACAAACATACTAGTAGATGTCACCGCGAGGTGAGGCATTTGTTTTCTTAACTCCTGTAAACACTCCTTGCACATATTATTACATAAAAGTAGTGATATACGAGTTAAACGTTTGAGTTTGTCAGGTATTAATTGAAAGTTGGACCCGGTTAACTGTGAGCAGCCCTCAAGTACAACTTCCTTCAGGTAAACACATTTCACTAAATACTCCAAACTTTTGTCCGTCAGGTGATCACATCCAGACAAGTGGAAATAGCTTAGTCGACGACATTTTGAAACAATCACATCCATTGCTTCGTCTGAAAAGTTACTAAAACCTTGTAACTGGAGGGATTGCAAATTTGTTAGTCTGTGAATGTTTCGAAACTGCCTAGGTAATGCGTCACTACTGTATGTTTCAAGGAACAAATATATTACATTCGGACACTTTTCAAAAAGTGTATCAAAACTATAATTACTATTTAATGAATAAAAAAATATATGAAGACTTTGGAGATGGGGGAAACCTTCACCCTCAAACATGTTAAATATTTCTCTTCCAGGGTCTTCAAAATTTTTAAGCGCGAGCGTTTTAAGTTTAGTTAATTTTCTAATAGGCTTCAAACTGAAATCGTCATTTGAGAAGAACATGTCCATATTTAAGTTTTGTAAGGCGGTACATTTTCCAAGCATTTCGATCGTGCTAGATTTCATATCGTAGCATCCGAATGTTAACGATATCAGTTGATCTTTTTTCCTTTCCAAAAGATACTCCAGACTCACAGAACTGATGTAACCGATACTAAAATGTTTCAATGCATGACATCCCTCAGCAATGGGCTGGAAACAGGATCGATTTTTTGGCCACATCGAACACATTAGGATATGCTGTTTAAATGATGGAACGAGCTCAGTTTATGAATATTTAACGAATCTACATCTTCTGTAACTATATGATCAACACAGATGTGGACATTTCTTAAATGAAGAAAGTTTTTACGAATGGCACTGACATGTAAAGGCCTCATCCTTTGCGAATCGTGGAACTTCAAACTTCTCAACTCTGGGCAGTGTTTTACAAGGGTATCAATAAGAATTTCCAGGTCTGGATTGCCAAAAGAAGAATAAAAACTTACTGTCCTTTGGAGAGTAAAGTTCCTTAATTTGGGCAGTTGTTTTAAGATGCAGCAAATCGAAGGGATGCCCATTTGCGGGGGTGGCTCAAAACAAACACTTTTCCAGAGCGGATCATCTTGGAACACTTGTTGCCACCGTTTACAGACTCGCTGCGCTCTTAGGAGATCCTCGATTGAAAGACAAATGAATATTTTGAGAAGCAGCTCGTATGGTAAGGTGCTCTGAGTGGTCATCGGTGTCATCATAAAGCTAGATGGAGAAAATTAGAGATGAAAATTTACCAAAACAAATAGCTCTCCAGTTTTTAACAATAATCATTACATTCAAACTTATGATGGTAGCTCATATTGACTATTAATTTTGCCAAACATCAATACTCTTTTTTTATTTACTTGAGGTACAGTAGGCCCATGGTTTCTTGGTTGGTGATTGACAGCTCACAACTGACTTCTGACAGTCAACATTTAGGTATGTACCTACATTTTGACTATAAGAAATGACAGCTGCTAAACACGTGTTTTTGCCAATAATATGGTTCGGCGTAGGGATACATAATTTGGTCTGGTAACTTTTCAAAGCCATCAGCTGTCAGCTGTGAGTTGTCAGTCAGCACCAAAGAAGCCATGGGGCTACTGTACCAACTCAGCTATACTTTTTAAAGACAACAATTTAGCTATCAGGCATCTCTGAGTTGACTGTAATAATAATAATAATAATATTTAGCACCGCATATTACTACCCGTTCGGGTTATACGCTTTAAGTACTAATTACTTTGATTGATTAGGAATTGGGAAGGTTGAATTAGAGGAAGTGAACCCGTATTTGCATGGAGGAAGAGTGGAAAACCATTTAGGAAAAACCACCCTCAGTTCACCCGACCGAGATTCGAACCTTGATCATCCCGTCCTCAGCAGTCGAGCTCAACACAAGCGCGTCAGCCAACTACGCCACCGAGGCGGGTAGTTGACTGTAGTTAATTGCAACAGTGACATACATTTAAATTAAAATCAAAATAATATTTATTGACTGCAAATGAATCTACAGGTTAGATCAAATGGTGTAGGCTTCACATTGCATTACTGTTTATTGTAAGTCAATAATGATTTTCAACTTAAATTAGGTAACACTCAACCCTACAAGAAGCCACCATTTATATACATCCATTGTGAACTTTTGCCAATTTTTAGTGTATATCTGCGTACAACCTGAACGTCACCTTTGAGCGTTGGGTTATTTCCACATTTTTAGCCTTTCCTTAATTAAATTTACAGTAGCCCCATGGCTTCTTTGGTGCTGACTGACAGCTCACAGCTGACAGCTAAAAGCTTTGAAAAGATACCAGACCAAATTATGTATCCCTACACCGAACCATATGATCTGCAAAAACATGTGTTTAGCAGCTGTCACTTCTGACGGTCAAAATTTAAGTATATACCTAAATGCTGACCGTTAGAAGTCAGTTGTGAGCACCTAAAAAGTCATGTGGCTATTGTACACATATTAGGCCTAGTTTATTTTCCTTTTTTCTTTATGTTTACCAATTTCAATTATTGTAAAATTATTTAACCACTCGGCCACATGATTTTTAAACATTCTAACACGTGTTTAGCAATCAATACATAATTAATATAATAGTTTGTATGAAATATGGACCAAATGTTTTCATAATTTTATTTATCGCTGACAGAATGGCTATTGGACATAAATGATTAAAATGTACAAAACCTTTTTTAGTATTGTGTATTACTACATATTAAAGGTTATATGCTTATGTACTAATTATGCATGATGAAAGGTGAATTCAGATGAAGTGTACCTGCATTTGCAAAGATAGTTGAAAACCGTTCACGTATAAACTACCCTCAGAACAGAAGGCCAAGATTGAAACACGATCTACCCGTCAACGGCAGTCTAGTCTATTATGAGAGTAGCGCCTTAGACCATGCATCCACCGAAGCTGCTTACAAAACTTTTAAATTTGTGTATTGATCATAATAGAATAATATTTAGCACCGTGTCTTACTACCCGTTCGGGTTATACGCTTTAAGTACTAATTACTCTAATGGATTAGGAATTGGGAAGGTTGAATTAGAGGAAGTGAACCCGCATTTGCGTGGAGGGAAAGTGGAAAACCATTTAGGAAAAACCACCCCCAGTTCACCCGACCGAGATTCGAACCTCGATCTCCCCGTCCTCAGCAGTCGAGCTCAATACGACAAGCGTGTTAGCCAAATACGCCACCGAGGCGGGTGTCATAATAGAAGCTTCATGAGCTAGTCAATTTCTTGCTTGATAGATAATTTTGTATCGTCTGTTCTGTATAGCCCATTCCGGTGGCCAAGAGATTAAAGACCTTTTTCGGAAGCTGAAGGAAGTTGTGTAGGAGGAGTAAAACATTTTGTTGATGGTGTTAGTACACTATATTAAAATACTTGGGGGAGGGTGTTTCGGTACATCAATAGAAAAGGATAAAAACCTGTACACAACAGTACAAATAAAAGTTAAGAGCATTATCGTCAAACACAAGACACTCATCCCAGAAAACCCAAAGAGAGTTGTTCTTTTTCCAGCTCTATACAGGCCTGGATTTCTTGGGTTCCCACCTCCATCCATTCCCCCACGATGTATTTTTTAAATAAGACGACTCCACAATAGAGAGTGATCATTTAGTCCACTGTAGCATGCTAAAGAACAATGATTTAACCCATCGCTATTTGGATGCAAGAAAGAAAATGAAAGAACTCTAAGTGTGCTGGTCAATATAAATCAACCAAACAACCTTTGAAAGTTTAAACATTGTTTCGAATTACTTTGGCCGATGCCCTCCATTTCACAAAGCCAAGTCAACTCAGACACCACCTAAGCATTTCATTATAGGGTGACCTGGTGGTCTAGGGGTAAGGTGTCAGACTTCTGTGCTGGCGGCCAGGGTTCACTCCTCGGTCCCGGCAAAGATTTATCTGATTACCAAACCCTTCCTTCACCTCTGACAAGACATCTTGTAAATGTGAGGAATGCCAGGCCTCCACCGTGGTTCGGATCCCACGTTAAACTGTAGGTCCTCCGTTTCATCTCACAATCACCCTACCATTACACATTAGCGTAAGTGCGTATAACCCGAACGGGTAGTAAGACGCGGCGCTAATAATAATATCTATATACCTATTTAATTGTTTGAGTGCAATGTGTCATAAAAAGTTTAAAATGAGATCTGTTACCACTTATATTCATGAAGGCATAAAAAGAGTGTGTCTTAATTTCACAGGTGTCCCATGGCTGAGGTACTTTCACATTTCCTCTCCTGGTGTTCAGGAGGGCCTTATTGCACAAGTAGATGCTAACCTAAAATAATAACAGTTTTGTATTATTTTTATGATGAACATTTAGACCAAAAAAACAACAACCTAACATCTTGTAAAAAGAACTGTGATATATTTATATATTGTACTCTGAATGCATAATTTGTAGGGCGGCAGTGAGATGCATGTAACCAAAATATTATTTCAGATTTATTAAATTTACCCGAACGGGTAGTAAGACGAGGTGCTAATAGTAATAATATTACATTTACTCTTGACCAGTGCCGGATTTAGAGCTGTGGAGGACCCGGGGCGATAGATAAGTGGAGGCCCCTAACATTAAACAAATATTTTTCATTTCAACATTATGAAATTAATTGTTAAAAGCTCAACATTTAAATATATTATTTAGATAAGAAAATATTGTCATCACAATACAATAGATTCTTTTAAAACAAAATATATTTTTCGTCTGCTTTTAGTTTGTCTTGATAAGGATACAAAAATAATGTCAATACTCGGAAAAAAAATTAAATTATAATTTTTATTTCCAAAAATGGCTGTAAGTTTATTAAAAAATAAATTAACAAACCAGTAAAAGTTAACCCTGATGGCTACATAATGATATGCATAGACACCAAGGCACACCATATTATTTAAGCTAGTAATGTTGTTTTAAGTTTTGAAAATCAGAGTTTGAATTATTTGCCATAACTTAAATAAACATTGCTATATCCAACTATAGTTATTTTATAAAGATTTTAATATGATGACAATCTATAGAGCCAAAAATGATATACTTTTTATTATTTCAATAGTTTGTGGGGGCCCCTGGATACTCTCCCTGTTGACCCTCTACCCTTTAAATCAGGCCTGCTCATGACAATAGCAAATTATTATTTCTGAGAGAACACAATCCAAATACATTAATAACAACAATCAACACAAGATTATGAAACAAAAAATATTAAACTTAACTTAATCTTTTGTTGAATCAGTTTTTAATTAACTAGATTTCACACGAAAATGTCTTCTTTACCCTCACACCACCTTTGTATTATTCTACTAATATTTTTGTGTTTAATAAAGTAGGCCTAACGGGCATATAAATAAAATATCCCCTAAAATATTTATTAATTTAAGATTATTTTAACAAAGATCTACTGGTACTAGCTAAAGAGATGACAAAGGGCCAAAACGGGAATAGAACTCTTTTCCTTTCTATAATGAACATTTTATTTTCATGACATAATAATACTCAAACACATTAATATTTACAATCAATAAACATAAATTAAGAAAATATCAACATAAAAACCATTATTAGTTGGTTTTCTAATATTATTAGACAGTTAATCATTTACTTACCTATGTGATAGGATATTATTGCATCATAATGTTTTGCTTAAAATCAAGCAGTCTATTCTCTTTACATTGCTTAAAATGGCTTTCAATGCCTCAACCTCATATTATTAACTATTGTAATGTTAAGGTCCACCCACATAAAAACTAACATACACTTTAAATCAACATCTTGATACGTGATAGGTATGTCGATCAGCTGACTTTTTATTTTGATTCTGTTATTGCACACATCAATTACTTTCATATCAATTTGTCCAATCAATTTGCGTCGGAAAGTTTATTTAGGATATGTTTTGAGCATAATTGCTATAGTTACATACATGTAATACTTCATGATTTAAATGTATTATTAAGTTATTGATTAATAATCATACAGAATTGTGAGCTTTGACTCTGCTTTAATTATAGTTCGGGGACTTTATAATTATTGTTGTTTTTACTCAGAGACCCATCCGTGAATCAAAATAATATTATGTTCTATTATTTTAGTATTGGTCAAAACAGCCCGTAATTTTATTACTTACAATTTCATATGTGAATTAAGTTATGTAATATTTGTTAACTATTGTGTGTCAAAATACTAAATAGCCCATAAATTGTAGTTATTACTAACAGAGCCATCTGTGAATTAAACTATGTAATAGTTAACACTGGCGCAGCCAGGATTCGTTTGTGTTCGTGTTTCATTGGCTAACTAAGCGGGGTCCATTGTTTTTTCCTGCGGGAAAATTTGAAAATGTAAGTACTGCAAAATGCAAATGCATCAAAATAAATAAAATAGTATCCACAATAATTTAAAATTTATAAAATTGCTCATAATTCTGTAATTATTATGACCATTAAGTTTTTATGAACACATTTATATTCATGCATATTACTAGAATATACAAACATGCAAATTTCAATAAATGGTACTTTGGAAATTTGATTATAAAATTATTTTATGAGCTAAAATTTGAAAATTATTTATTAGTTTATTTAGAGTTAAATCATTTACATCCTCGCTCTTTCAGTTCTATATAAAATAGTTCATCATAAAGGAAGCGAGCGAGTTCAGTTGGTGGAACATTTCAATTTTAGCTATAAGTTTGTGAGCTAAACATTTCTATTTAAAAAAAAGGTAGGGGCGGGGTCGAGAAGTTTGATCAATAAGAGTTGGCGACACTATATTGACAACAACATTGTATTTTATAAACAAAACATTAGATTTTGTATTTATCCCCTAATTCTGCATCAATTTATTATGTTACAGTATTGTAAAAGTATAAATTAATAAAATGTAAATCTAATTCTTCCTATTTTATAAGATATTTATAACTATGTAAAGCCAATGTGTGGCTTTAAATTAAATTTTAAGAGTATATCTGTAAAAATAAAATAGGTAATATACTCTTTTTGGGTGAGATGAGATGACGTTGACAAACACTTCTTCTTTGTCATATTACAATAAAAAAAATTATTAATACACTCGCCAAGAATACATAGGATCAAATAATACGATATTGCATTAAAAATGTTTGTTAATTTGTATTAATTTATATAAAAAACTTAGCATTATATTCTATAACTAAAAGACCTCATGCATTAATTATTAGATTTATAATGAAAACCACCCCAACCTAACAAAACCTAACATTCCATCTGTAAATTGAAGAGATTGAGAACAAAAACTTGATAACCCTATTTTTTATATTTTTCTTATGTGCTAGCAGGGATTTTTGGTAGCTTACCTCTTGAACTACATGTTATTTTTATAGTAGGTCAAGGCCTTGAGGATAGCTAATCAATAAATATTCTATTTATTTTCTATAGCAAGATTTGAGAAATTTTTAGAATTTAAAGTAGTGAATATAATATATCAATTTATGAAGGTTATGGGTCAACCCTTTTATTTACTCAAATGTTTGATAGAGTAAGGATTGGATAGTAAAAAAAACAACTTAATGAGATCATTCAAAATAATCTATTTATGAATATGGTATTGTAGTGCAAGATATTTTAGGAAAAAACACGTTGATGGATGGATGGAAGGAAGGTGAAGCTTTGTTAATTTCTGATATTTTATAATAAACATATAAACTATGGCATAAAAAAATACTTTTGGTTGGCCTACAATGTTGGGACTGTTCCAGTCATTTAAATATTTATGTTCTGCTGAGATTTTGGTGAGTTCATTAGGCCTACTTACTTTAATGATTAGACCTTAACATTTTCAATCAATCCTAGTAGATTGTCATAAATAAACAAGATAGTTTCTGTTTGTTCTGAAACAATGCACTAAATGTATTATTTTTTCAATAAAATACTTTATTTACCTATACATTTTGAACAGGATTTTGTATTTGCGAATTATAGGAAGTTCTGGTTATGAATATAATTTAAAACCGTTTCTATGTTGACTATCAACACGGAAACCACCAATAAACACCAAGACTTGCCATAAGAGGAAGACTTGCTTCAATGGCTGCATAATCTAAGGCATCATTCTCGTGTTATATTGGCCTGTTGATGACGAGATTGGGGTTTGAATCCTGGTCGGTTAAACTAAGGCTGGCTTTCCCTAAATAGTTTCCCACTCTCCTTCCACGCAAATGCGGGTAGATTACCTATAAAATGCTACCTTCCTTATCCATCCCTACCTCATTAAAGTTATTATATATGCATATAACCTGATCAGGTAGTAAGACACGATGATAATAAAAAATGAACTTTTCTCTTATTTTTTTTATCGATTTTAGACACTTTGTCAATATGACAGATATTACTCTTCAAAAAGAAGAGTTAACAAAAACATTGCGAGCTGTAATTATTTCATCCCCGCCGCCTCGGCAAATGACCCCGGAAGATGTCGAAAGAGATTATAAAAGGTTGGTAGGGAAGAACATCCCTCACTTCAAGCTCGGATATGGAACACTGCTAGATCTTCTGGATTCTATGCCACAGGAGTTTCAGGTTTGTTACATTTATTTGAGAATCTAACCTTTTTGATAACATTTTCTAGATTGTTGGTAGACTTGAAACGAACACAGCTTTCAGACAACGTTCTGATGGAGGGTTCTTGTAGATGCAAAATAATGGTACCTGGTCGGGATTTATTTGTTTTATTGGGGTTTAATTTGGGAAATCAATATTATGTATAGGCTATACAAGTAATTAGACAAGAACGCAGAAACATTACTACACATCACCTTGTGAGCAATGTTACTTTTACTAACCTTTTCCACAAATTATATGTGTTTCCTTACTAGGGTGTCTGTATTTATTTATGGGGAAATAATAAGACCTTGGCGTCTTATGACCCTGGTTATCTGGCTTCATACGCCAGCCACTCTATTAACAGCTAGCCAATCTCTTGTCCCGATCGGTGTGTAATTTACCTACATATAAACTTCCAAGCGTAGTAATATAGCTACTTAGTAGTAACCACCACTTTCGACACAAGTGCACTGTGTAAATGTTGATTACTGTTTGCATTATCTTTTACTAAATAAATGTGCGCTACAAGACTTTTATCTACACCGAATATGTCATTTTTATTTCAATTAATTACAACGAATTTCCTAAGTTTTTACCATATAGCTTATTTCTAAAAAGTGAAACTGAATTAGAAAATAATTGATAAGGTTCTATCTTAGACACTTGTATTTAAATTTGACGTTTTATAAATTAAATGTAAAAGTAATTTATTTGAAATGCATACTACACATTTAATTCAATCACGGCTTCATTGTACCCTAGGGGGTTGGCGGGTGGGCAGGGAAGGGAAATGAATCGAAGGTTAGAAATACAGCTGGTCTACTCCAATTTGATTAAGAATGGACATATTTGACTGCTATAAAAATTACTAAATTTACTGTCACATATTCATAAAGGACTTCATATTGTCTGCAGCTGTTAACTAGATATATACTATCAATACCTGTACCTGTACCTATAAATTATGTAATGAGTTAAAAATACAGTAAGATGCTCTAAAAAAAAATATATATATATATACACACACACACAATACATAATTTATAGGTACAGGTACAGGTATTGATAGTATATATCTAGTTAACAGCTGCAGACAATATGAAGTCCTTTATGAATATGTGATAGTAAATTTAGTAATTTTTATAGCAGTCAAATATGTCCATTCTTAATAAAATTGGAGTAGACTTTTTACATTTAACTTAGAAAATGTCAAATTTAAATATATATATATATATAGCACTGAGTCTTACTACCCATTCGAGTTATACGCTGTTATCAATATTGACAGACAAAAATATGTTTGTATTTTCTAAAGGTGATCTAAATGTTAATTTTGGTAAAAAAATCAATGTGTAGTGGCTCTGAACTTTATCCAATCATGCATAGAATATTACCTCCGAAAAAAAAAAGTGTGCTCAATCATACATACATATACATTTTAAAAGCGAGCTAATAAAGATTCATCCTACTAAACATTATTCGCATTAAAAATAATATTGCTTTTTATTTCATTGTAGTCTAACCCCTATATTTTATTTTACATCATCTAAATACTCACAACTTAGTTTGTACATTCCTTTATACTATAGGCTGTCAGTTCGTATCCTTGCAATCATCAAGTCAGTCCTTCTCTAGGTGATCCACGATGAGAGTGGCAAGATCACGGTGAAAGCGTCTGTGAATAACAAGAGTGAGCACATTGAGCACCTGATCAAGAACCAGAGGACCACCGAGAATCCTCGTCGGAACCTTACATCCGCAGAGTTGCAGCTCAAGTTGCACGGGAAGGTGTTTGTTCCTCATGAGATTCAACATTCGCTGTACAAGTTCACCAAGGATCGGCACCAGGTAGATTTACACTACATGTTTTTGTTTAGCGCTGCGTCTTACTACCTGTTCATGTTATACGCCTATGTGCTAATTACGTTAATAAGTTAGGGATAAAGATTTTAAATTTCAGAGGAAGTATACCCGCATTTGCCTGGAGGTAGAGTGGAAAACCATTTATGAAACACCTGTTTCAGTACACGCGACCGAGATTCTAACCTCGATCTCCCTGCCATTGGCAGTCTAGTCTAGCAGGGGAGTGATGACATAGACCATTGAGCCACCAAATCAGGGTACGGTAACGCCACATGTTGCTCCATGGAAATTGTAATTACCTTGTTTTCACCTTCAACTTATCATTTATAGACTGCGACGACCAATTGGTATCATATATGTACACTTTAATATAAAGTATATTTTCCAAATTTGAATTATTATTTTTTGTAGGGCGTTGCGCTAACAGAGCTGCAGATTTTATTGAAGAATGGCCAGACATTGTTGGAATATGGACTTAAGTTTGGTACGAGAGAGTTGTTGGAGAAGTACTTGAACCACATACTGTATTTGAGGAATGATACAGTGTTCCCCGCAGATCTTCACAACTCTCAAGGTACGGTTAATCAGCCCTTTGTTAGTCAAAAGTAGCTGTACAAGCGGAAATAAAATGTTAAAAACAACTCAAAACTTTATCTTGAACATTCTTAAGACATTTAATTGGAACAAAATATGTCACAAAATTTCATCCTTTTAATTAGTGAACCACAGAAACGTTCTCAGGGTGAGAAATTGACATTTAAAAAAATTGACGATCCGCCAGTCACTGAAAATGCATTGCATGTGGATGATAGAACGAAAGATTTTATGAGAGCCTTACTTTCAAGACATCCAGAAGGGATCTTATTCAATACCTTTTCCAAATTGTACAAGGTAAGTACATGGTGTGGCACAACCCAGTATGTTGCAGAGATGTAGTCATTGCATTAGAGGTGTGCTAATCTACATCAATTACTGTTTCCAGCCCGAGGCCTGGCTCAGTTTTTTATTCAAGCAATAAATTTTCCACTACCGGCTGGCTAGGCCTGTCGTAGCTTCATACGCCTCATAATCTAACTTGACTAGGACAACATTCAGTCCCCGGCTGATAATTCGTCACTGTGAAAGGGTAAACCCATATTTCACAAATGATAAATTTTTCGGTCATGCCATAAATCGAACTGCTAAGTCCACTTTATTCGAAGCGAATAAAATATGAAATATTCTTGACGCCGAATCAAAGTTCAAATATATTTTATCAGTTGTTTTATACTTTAAAAACATATTATATTAGTGTTATTTATATGTTACGCTAAGTCGAAGCTGATATTTGTTGCAAAGTCAAGTCAAAGTTTAGGAGCTTTGAAGATACAGTGTATCATTAATTATATCATCCTTTTGTTATTATGATTTAAAGAATCTGTTTGATCGCTGGACAACACTTGCTTGGTTAACCACATGAATAGTGTGTTTGATTGCTCATCGGGAAGGGATGTGTTGATCCCTCGTGTCATCCGCATTCGACCATCGAGGCCCACACAATATATTTGGGGATGAGGGAAGGTGAGGGCCACCCCACCTGCCACACACTAAGCAGTCGGTAGTGCGTACCTGAGTTTGGCCAAGGATATCTGGTCAGGACACCTCCATGAGGTGTCCGCTGGGCGACTCAGACAATCCTTAAGGCTGAGTTTCTGACTCCCTTCGTAATGACTCTTTTAGGAATGGAGGGTGCTACTCCTCTTGCCCCTGGGGCTAAGATGCGAGATACTCACAGAGGTCTGGGTCATTGACAGACCAATGTTGGTGGTTCGAACAGCCGAAGGTACATCTGCAGTGGTTTCAGGAAGCTCTGGGATAGGGCGACTCTTTCCCATTATGGGTGCCAGACGTTCTGCTTGTCATGGTATTGGGTGGCTAACTACATGATAATGAACCTCTTGCTAGATAGGCATCTCTGGTGAGGGTGGTTCTCGGAGTTCCTTGTTCGGCTGTTGTTTGTGAAATATGCAGGGTTTATTTTAGCACTACGTCTTATTATCTGTTCGGGTAATACAAATATGTACTAATTACGCTTATGTGTTAGGGATCAGGAAGTTTGAATTAGAGGAAGTGTACCCGCATTTATCTGAAGATAGAGTGGACAACCATTTAGGAAAAACCACCCAGAATACACCTGACTGGTATCCAAACCCCAATCATCCCATCTTCACCAGTCTAGTTTATTAAGAGAAGAGTGTGACACCTTTGACCATGTAGCCCCCGAAGCAGATTAGGAGGGAATTAAAGGACTGTGCTCAATATCATAATCATCATCAACTATTTACAGCCTGTGGCCTAGCCAGCCGGTAGTGGGAAATACATGACGTGAATAAAAAAACTGGCCACAGGCTGGAAACGGTAATGGATGTAAAATTCAAATTTGCAATTTGTATTTATAAATATAAAAAATAATACATTTATCATTTCCAGGAAGAGTTTGGGTCTCACTTTGACTACACCCATTGGGGATATATGAGCATCTTTGAACTGGTGCGTCACATGCCTGAAATTTTCTACTGTGTCAAGAAGAGCGCGAGCGAGTGGTTTTTCTTTGACGCCAGGAGACCCATACCAAGAACTCTTGTTGCAGAAGCAGGTCGGTCTTAGCCTTCAACATAAATAACATTACTGTTTAAGGAGGTTTTATGTGTGCGCAAGAGAATTATATAAAAGGACCCTTATTGTTTCTTCCACGATTGAAATCACTAGCGGGCTGTTTTTATATCTTGGGGAGGGGTTGAAGGGAACGACGCATTTTTGCAGGGTTTTTTTTAATCATAAAAATTGAAATAATCCAGACCTTAACCGTTGTTCTCTTCCATCCCACATTAACTTCCTTGATTGTAAATATCCAGGAGATTACCTTAGTAATAATCTCATTTAAGGAGTGGTAACAGGAAATAAATACCGCAATAATTGGGTGGCTTAAAGCACTAATAAATTAATAATAAAAGAGCAACTGTGCTCAAAGAGTTAGACTTATGTTGCACTTAGTTGCTGTTGACTGAAGGTCACGATTAACGTTCCGACCGGCGCACTAAGAATATTTCCATCGTCTCATATTTCCGTTATTTCCATCACCGATGCAGCAGGTGCACTTCTTTAATATTCCCGCTTCACCTCACACCTTAAATTAATTCAGGGATAAGAAACCTGTGGCCTTTTGAGGTGTCCATGCGGCCTTTTCATAAATTTTCTTTAATCAATCAATTATGTATCTTCATTGCCAACGTCGCCCAGAGCGATGCACGAAATATCTGCTAAAATTGCCAGTGTCGCTCACAGCTCGAACTCTTAGTTCAGTATCAAGTCAACAGATAGGGTAGGTTTTATTTCCACTGCATTCTCTTATGTTCAAGCGACTTTTATTTGTCTTTGCACTTAGAGTTTCGATATATCGAACATGAAAATTATTTTATAACTTTTTACTTTATGAGTTTTATCTTTGTCCTTGTTTGTAAACATGGCTACTAAGAGGAAAGCTGTGATTCAAGACACAGAAATACTTGCGATATTTTTGATAGCTCAAGCGAGAGTGATCAATTTGTTAGTGATTCTGAAAGCAGTGATTCTGAATTTGTAAATAATGAAACTGAACAGAAATTATATTCTAGTGAAAGTTAAAGATCGTAACAAGTAGGAGTGGCAGCTGACATTGGTAACACGAGTGTGAATATTAGTGGTTCCTAAAGGGATGAAATAAATCTTGAAGATTAGGATAATCCACCCTAACCTCTTCATATTTATGCAACAGTACCAGATTTATTATTATTATTATTAGCACCGCGTCTTACTACCCGTTCGGGTTATACGCACTTACGCTAATGTGTAATGGTAGGGTGATTGTGAGATGAAATGGAGGACCTACAGTTTAACGTGGAATCCGAACCACGGTGGAGGCCTGGC
>CABEEJ010000762.1:67013-99448 GCA_901482245.1 Timema douglasi
GGGGGGAAAGGAGAGTATTTTTGTTATGTGCTAGGCCTATTCTGAAGTTTGAGTCTTACTATGTATGGTATAAAGTGCATTGAGAAAAGTATTTGTAATAACTAAGTATGATAGAATTGTAAAAAAAAAAAAGCACAAATAAAAGTAGAGATGGGTCAGATCCAAATTTTCTTTTGAATCTCGAATCTTCAAAAGTACATTTTTAGTTTGTCAAAAAAAATATTGAAAAGTATATTTTTTTATAAATAAAGAAAATGAAATAAATAAAATAACTTGTTAACAAAATGTATTGTGTTTGATAACCAGAATTTAATGACAACTATAATGGAAACTTTATATTTAGTGTTTTCATTTCATATTCACTTAATTAGCCTATAATAATTTTAATGTATAATTAATCAATACTTTACTTAAAAGTTAAATTAATTGGATTACTATGACACAATAAGAAAAGATATTATTTAGCTATTTACTCATTTTAATCTAGTGGTCACTCAAGGTTCATATAGTTAAATAAACGGACCTGTTAATTTTGCCTGAATAGCCTGGTTGTAGAAATTGAAAATATTTTGTATAGAACATTAGCATAGCAAATCCAACCTTTTTTTTTAAATAAGGTTTGGCACCAATGAACATTCCTATTCTTTATATTTTCTTTTATAAAATGAAGACAATTAACAATAATTTAATTTTTTTAAATAATTTTTATAATTATGTGAATCTTTGTGGTTCCTGGAAAATTGCATTTTGTGTTCAATTTAAGGCCTTTATGCTCCGATTTGAGGTTTTTTTTGGGAGGTCCTCAAATACCATAGAATTCAAGCGTCCCATCTCAAAATAAAAGTAAAAACACTTATGCAGCAAGATTCAATGAAAGCATCAAATCATGTACTATTAAAAAAATATATATGGTATTTATTTTACAATTTTATTATATTTATTACTTTTGTTTAGCACCGAGTCTTACTACCTGTTTGGGTTGAATACTTAAGTACTAATTAAGTTAATGATTTTAGGAATTAGGAAGGTTATATTTAAAGTGTCCCCACATTTGTGTGTGGGGAGTGTTAACACCACCTTCAACATACCTGATTGAGATTCAAACCTCGATCTTCTAGTCATTGGCAGTCTAGTCCACTTTGAGAGTAGGGTGTTAGACCACGCAGACACGGAAGCAGACTATTTAAAATGGAAAACTATGCTAAATCCCCATCATTAAAAAAAAAAAAAATCCAGCACACTTACCCAAGTCATGTCGTGGTAAAAATTCTTTGGATAAAACACTAAATAAGCAATTTTTTTTAAAGATGAGCTAGAGGGAGGTATTTGAAGTGAAATCTTAATAAACACAAGGTGGGTGGGAGTAAGATCTGATATATACAAGGCTGGGTAAAAGAGATCTAATACTATATAAGGGGGTTTTCTGTCCCTTCTTTCATGTATATTATTTTTGGCCGCAAAAAAATTAAAATGAGTTTTTCTTAAAAGTTTACGATTCTATACTGTAATTTGGAGAAAGGATGGAAAAGTATGATCATTTTTCATGAATTGCCTTGAAAATTAAAAACCTTTTTAAGGATTTCCATTCTTAGGCCATTGTTAACTTTCATCAGACTAAAGTTACCTCTCTGTCCAGAGGCAACGGTGTATTGTGGACTGTGCTTCTCTTTTTATGACTGTTAAATCATCTCATGTAATATTAATCTATAATTTTCACTATCTATACAAAAACCATTCCTAAAAATTAAATTAAAAAAAAGTTAATAGGTTTGAAAAAATCTTCCAATATATTTATTTTAAGATAGTATAGCTTTGTTAAATGAATTGAAAACATTTTTAAAACTATGTGGTTACATTAAAAAGCTGTGCATTTGGTTTAGTAACTTAAGCCAATTTCTAGGTTTGTAATAATTATAAAGGAAACAATTCATTAACTATAATAAAAACTGTAGACACAATAATCCACCTTTTAATTATTTTTTTATAAAACTAATTTCATAAAAATAAAATATTTTCGGGGTGGTGGTGGGGGTTCATATTTAAATCAATAATATATACAGGACAGGGCAGAAATTGTTACATTCAATAACAGATCTTTACTATTTTAGCTAACAAATGCTTCAAATTAAACTTAAAAAAAAATAAAATTGACAATTTTCTACATATCCTCTAATTTTTTGTGTTATAAAACAATCTCCTTAAGAAAGCCACCATTATACGCAATACATTGTTGTATGAGCTCTTTGAAATTTGACATGACTTTGTGCAACTTTTCTTTTGTTGAAATGCTTCAACTTCCATACAAATGATTGATTATAAGTTCCTGAATTGTTTTTGGGTGCCCCACAAGATAAAGTCAGGAGAATGTTGGGGCCAGGCGATGTCACCAAATCAAATCACGAAACGAGGAAATATTTTGTAGAGCATCTCCATTGACTATTGACCTTTCCTACCCCTGGAATGCAACGTGAGGGCACGGGCACAAACAACCTGTGGTTCCAGCAAGATGGGGGCAATGGCCCACACAACCTGGACATCAATGGAGGGGCATCACAGAGGTTGAGAACACCGCCTAGCAACAATGCTCACCAGACTTTTTTTTTTTGCGGGGCATGTTCACGCGACTTACCCAAAAACAATTTCAGGAACTTAAAGAAATAATTGTGGTGAAAATTGAAGCAATTAAAAAAAAAATTGTATAAGGTCATATCAAGTTTTGAGGAGCACATATGACAATGTATTGAAGATAATGGTGGCCTTAGGGAAGTTAAAAGGAAAATATTATCAATTCAAGGGTATTTAGAAAATAATCAATCTTTTGTTATTTTTAAGTTAATTTGAAACATTTAATAAGTTGATATAGTACATTATAGCGTTATTAAATGTGTCAACACTTTCTGTTCCAACATTTATTAATAGAAATTAGTTGAATCCACTATATTATTAATTTGAATCTTCATTTAACCTTTAAATCTTAGAAAAAATCATCAACATAAGAAATAGGAATAAAACAAATAGAAAATAAAAGTAATAACTAAATGTTAACATTTTATTATATTCAAGTGTGTTGTTAAATTAATGGTCCGAGGTCTGGTTAAGTTCTTTTCTTTAATTTTGTTGGGGCTGGACCACCAACGAGCAGTAATAAGTTCTTAAACACCAATTCAAAATTTGGAGGGTGATGTGTGTGTGTATATATATATATGAGGATTAGAGCATACAATCCCTAACATATAATCAATATACATGTTAAAAGGTTGTTTTTAAGACAGCTAAAATACTCTAGATGGTTTTAAATTTATGAAATAATAATTGCCAATAGTGTGCCCCCTTTCTTCACAAAAAAAAAAGTAAGAGTTGTATGCAGGAGCAAGATTAAGCAAGCACAATGTACTAGTAAAGTCAAGGACGCTTGAACAGCTTAATTTCAAGAGTCTGGTCCTGAGCAAGCTTTGGCTGTACTTCAACCATACTTTGATGATATTCCTCAAGATGGCGTGGCAGCGTGCATACACCATTGAGATATTGCTTTGTTTTCAGAATGTGTCTGGCCTAAATTATCTAGATTTCGCAAGTCAACTACTCAATATACATGGGTATCAAATAACAGATCTTAATATTATATACTGGTCAAACCACTAACCTCTTGAAAATTACCACTCCTTGTTATTTCTGTCCACTTTTTTTTAATGCACTGCCTTAGTCAAAATTTCAGTTTTTTTTATGACTACGTTTCTTTATCTGTTCCACTATATAGATTAACTCTTCTACACTAAAAATGGTGTTCATCACCTTTTCTAATGTTTTAACAAATCTGCCTTTTTTTTAGAATCAGTTTAACTTTACAAAACTTTGGACTTTTCTTCAACTTTACTTTTGCTTGATTGGTATTTTGGCCTTGCTTAGCATCGTTCTTGCATATCACCCTAAATGTTAAAATGGATTATAAAGTGTGTGGCCTCGACTGCTTAAAAAAATTAGCTTGTATACAAAATTATAACTAAGAACAAGTTTTAATGTTGATGCAAGATCTCTCTAAACATAACCACTAAAATAAAAAGTTAAAACAAGGTAATTTTAAAAAAAAGATTGGAAAAATAGAAGCATATTTCTTTGCTAAATGTATAATTACAAATATTTAATTACATCAGTTTCAATCTAATTGATTAAAAACTACAATTAATTTTTAAAAATAAATAAACAGTAAAAATTATAACCAAATGCATTCTTTTAACCACAAGAAGACAAATGAATAAATTTAAAAACACCATGACACATGGTATAATTTAATTTGTACTGCAGCTTTCTTTGAGTCACTAATAAATGTATCTATAATATCTAGCGTGGTATTTTGTGTAGCATTAATAATATTATACATTTATTTTGTTACTATAATACAATGATTATTTACAGTGAAATCGGGATTTGTCGATACTCCAAGGCAATAAGTAATTATTGTGCATTTCTGCTTTAATTTCCTAACAGAACCGACATCCAAATTAGTTTTCTCAAGTTATGACACAAGGCAAATAAAGTTTCAAGATCTTTAACATTTTGCTCAAAGTGTAAGTACAAAAAATAATAAAACACATTTACATAATTATACTTTTGTATATACATATAAAAATTAACTATATTACAATTTATATGTACAAGTTTATATGTATACATATATAAAGGTCCTTTTCTTCTGGCAATATTGTTTTTTTTTGTTGATATGGCAGAGAAACTTGCTGGTTTAATTATTGCAATCGGAAATTTCAGATCTAAAAGTGGAGCCACGGAGTCCTTTCTTTCTTAGTTTCTGTAAAAACACTCCGTCACCGATTGTCCTGGTGCAACGATGAATAATCAATCCCCACCAAATTACATAGTGGCCTTTTTAAGTATGAAAATAATTTTTCGTAGTAAATTACAATTTGTTTTTCAATAAAAATACAATTACTTTTCGTTTTTTTATTTCCAAACCGCCATTTTTTAAAAATGCACATTTTTAATGGCATTTCATAATTATAAATGTGCACTAAATAAATCACAGCACTGACAACACTTTTCAATGTTTGCTTATGGTTTTTATCGCAATCCAAAAAGCAGTCTTTTGAAAAGGTTAATTTTGTAATGCAATTTTCAGCCAGAAGAAAAACATCAACTTAAAAAAAGGGATTGTCAAACACAATATAAAAACAAAACCAGAATAAAGGTTGCAGCATATGGTTCAGAGAAAGAAAGACATAGCCCTAAAAAAAAATAAAAAATTATACATTTAAAAAAATAATTATTGCCTTATAAATTGTTTTTAGATATTAATTAAGATTCGATGTGTATAATGATGCATGATATGATTGCAACCCTAAAAGTTGATGTTCCTCTGTCTGGCTGTAAAACTTGGATATCCCCTCACTGTTCACTCGGCTGCACACTTAACTCAACCTTGTAGCGATTGTACGTACAATAAGGTGCCCGTGAGAGGTCGTTGTCTGTTAACACATACGTCCGGTTAGGCATCATTTCCTCCCCCTGCCCCATTAACCAATCCACACAAGACTTCTGTTGCACATCCAACACATTTGCTGCCGCCCACGCCAGGTGCCATTCCCGGAACTTGCTGCTCAGCCGCAGCGACACACTCGAGTGAGACTGAAATAAGATGTTCAAACCAAACTTAGCGATACACTTTTCAGGTGGTAAATACTATGCAATCTAAACTATTTAAAATTATGTTAAATATAAGGATGGTGGAGCCTCTTGAAAAAATAATAAAAAAAAAGGAAATGGTCAAGAATTGGGATTGAGAAAAAAAAAAGGTATAGTAACATCTCAAATATAAATAATTGCGGGATTTGTTGCTTAGCTTTAGAACCAATAACAAATGATTGCATTATTTTTAGGTTACAATACATCGGAACAATATGACGTTTTTCCGAGCTTTCAGTATAATCCCGGACTCAATACAGCCTGGAACTTTATGAACTTTGAGAGATAAAGCGTCAATCAAAATGCCCCCAAAATCCCAATCACTTTAAGGACAATGGCACCATAAAAATTATTCTCCATAAGTTATGAGTTATAATAAAACTAACCTGTCGAGCCTTTGGTAAGGCCTGTCTTTTGTACAGGATATCCTCCTTTTTGACGACAAACACCGTTGGATATGAATTGATGTCAAAGTGGCACTGCGCTTTGTCGCCCACGTCCATGTTGTTCAGACATGGTTTGGCTTCATCACACATTGGACTCTTCTCCTCGTCAGAACTGCTGCAATTAAAAATGCACTCATTTGCTAAACAAACATGCTCATTCAATACATAATCTTTAAAGAAAAACATTTTTTTTTTAACTTTTGGAGGTGAGTTTTATATACATGTAAAGTACTGGAAAAAGGGGATACAAAGACATAAGAGGGAATATTTCCTTTTCATCATCAACTGCTACTAACATGTACTCCCTGATAACTTTATTCCTAATCTTGTTTCTCCTCCTGACAGCTAAGATGCTCCTCACAAATCTCATTCCCGTGCCTCCACTTTCCTAGTCTCTTACATTCACTGTCCATGTTTCTGCTACATACAATAGGTACAAAGTACACACTATACATCCCTTCCTTAACACTTCAAAGGCAGTTCTCTTCTCCATAACAAACAAGAACAAATCCCCTCGACATCCTCTTCTTATTAGATCTTCTCTAGTCCTACCGTTTACCTCAATCACACTAAAATATTCAAAGCGAGGTCAAAGTTTTCAAAGCTTTGTACAACCATAAAAATATATATATATATATATATAAACAAACTTTGGTTAAATAATTAACACTTTCATGAATAAACAATAATACAATAAGCGTTTTTTAAGTTAAATCATGATGGTTGGCAAAATATTTTTAATACTATCTATTAATATTAACCACATGAAATCAGAAAATACCCAAATCTATCAATGCTCATGCAATTATTTTGAAGAGCAAGTAACATAATAAAAACTAACCATAACAAGCACGAATAGTTTTACCTGTTTTTGTCCTTCGGGCTGGCCGAGCTCTCCTTATAATCTTCCTCGCTACTCTTCTCCCTCACGCTCCTCTTCTTGGGGACTGAGCCCCCTTGGTGGCGCCATCGCCGCACATTGCGAGCCAGAAATACAGGCTTCGCTCGACGCTGGTGCAGATACGACTGGAGCTGGAACAATTCAATAAGAGATTATTTAACCTATAATATATTTACACAACATAACAGAAAGTGTTCAAGTGAGAGGAGGAAGAATGGTGGAAGAATAGGATGGAGGCATTTTACTAGACTGACCCGGCCACAGGCTGGAAACAGTTGATGGTGGTAATGATATTTACACTTGTAACATAGAAGTGTGGTAAGTCACTTTATCTCACGTGTCAATATATATATTAAATAACATGTCCATATCATCAACAAGGAGAACTAACCAATGATTTAATGGCCTACCTTAACAAAGAAGACATAAAAGGTTAAATTATGTAAATTCGAGTATTTATCCTATAGGAATTATTAGCGATAGGTCTAAGCCTATATTTATTGAATCCAAATCTTATATTTTCAATTGAATCTCAAATCCAAATTTGAATTCTTGAATCATTAAAAAATTCAATTTTAATATAATGAAAATATTTAAAATCCGAGTTTTTTTTTACTAACCCCTTGAGGTACTTTGACAAGCAGGGCTCGTCATAACATAGTACGCCACACAGATACTTTGACGAGCAGGGTTCACACATTGTGTTCTTGCTTATACTTCATAGATGGCAGGAGCTGTATAAATAAAACTTGGCAGTTTTATTCCTTATATTTATTTTAACCAACGATTCATTATTGAGTATTTTTTCCGCTTATTTCTTTCACGAATTGTAGGTGTTACTGCCAGTGATGGAAGGAGTGTTATAAATAGAACTTGGCAGTTTTATTTCTTATTTTCAAACATCATTATTCACCCCCCTGGATGGATCTGGAAGAGGTATGGTGTAATGAGGTGGACTGGATAGAACTAGCTCAAGATGAGGATAGATGGCATATGTTTAAAAGTGTGGCACTGAACTTTCGAGTCTATGATGCCATATAAAGTAAGACTCAAAAGAATGCCAATAAAATTAAACTAATAAGCTGAAATGTTAATTAGATAATATCTTCTGAGCAGCAAAGTAATGACTCTAAAATACAAATGAGAAAATTAACTACTTAAAAATGAACAATAAATTTAAAGTTCAAGCCCATTTTTAACCAAGTTCACAGAAACTTGCAATTTTGTTTGTTTGGATGCAAAATTAGGCCTAAAAGAAATAGTATATTTAAAAAATCACATTTCCATCTAAAACATAGCACACAATTCACTAACCTACTTAAAACAATGATTCTTCGATGCTTTTCCCTGCTTCTCATTTGTTTTTAAGAGGGATGTAAACGCCTTACTACCGCGGACAAAGTGTTTGTTTGGTGGGATGCCTAACTTGATGTTAATGTAATGTTTATCTTTCGTTATTAAATGTTTTGTAGGCAAGTCAGTAGCTATTTGTTTTATGATCACAGCTGTCTAGCAAAGAAAAGTAAAAACATATATTTCAGGCATGCAACTATGACACGCATGAACTCCAAACATGCATTTAAGCACAGACACATTTGGAAGCTACAGTAGATAGTTCAAACGATGGTTCCCTGGTGTGGTTAAGAACGCATAAACGTGATAATAATCACACAAATTTAGCAAATAATTCTTTCTTCTTCACCATCTCCAAGATACAAACATGCATATGATAACAGTGAGAATTGTATAAGCCTGTCCTAAAAAAAATTACCCATTTTTAAATTGTTTATTAGAAGGATTTCTTATTATTAGCATCACGTCTTACTACCCATTCAGGTTATACGCACGTACGCTAATGTGTAATGGTAGGGTGATTGTGAGATGAAATAGAGGGACCTACAGTTTAACGTGGGATCCGAACCACGGTGGAGGCCTGGCATACCACACGTTCACAAATTGTGATTAATGCATGTCTTATCAGAGGTGAAGGAAGGGTTTGGCAAAAGGATTAATTCATTTTAATTTGAAATGGTCGTCGGCAGTTAGATTGTTCATTGTGTAAAAATGACAATGGTCCGCAGTGATAAAATCTTACCAGAATCATATTTATACTGGAATTGTTCTGTATTTTATTGTCTTCAGGCCATAATTTACTTTACATCCATTACTGTTTCAAGCCTACGGCCAGGTTAAGTTTTTATTTAAGCCATAGTTCTTCCAATACTGGCTAGCTAAGTCTGCCGTAGCTTCATGTCTTATAATCTAACTTAAAACTAGGACAGACACAACATCCAGTTAGCAGCTGTTAATTTATCAATGTGAGAGGGTAAAACCACATTTCACCAATGATCAATTTCCAACCATGCCGAGAATCGGACCCGGGATCCTTTGCTCAGAAGGCAGACATGCTACCGACTAAACTAAGGTGTCGGAATATTTAGGTCACAATATAGTGACTCATTTTTGAGATGTGTTAGGGTAAGTGAAACTGGCTGAAATATTAATAACACAAAATATAATTAATTTTTGCACATTTGTGATCCGATTGACTACTTTATCTTTTAATTGTGAATTATGGTAATTTTTCTTGATTAAAAAGTGAAATAATTAAAACATCTCACAAAACAAATAAAGTTCCCTCAATCAATAAATCTATTTCCCTCAAACAAACAATATTGGTAAAATGTGTTTGTGCTGTTTACTATAGCAGCCAAATTGTGGCCAATCGCCATTACAGTATAGAAAGATACAGAAGAAGAAGAGTAAAATGTTTAAGTAAACTTAGTTAAATCTTTCTAAGCGCCTGTCTTGAATTGTTTGGTATATACAAATGCTAACTATATATTTTTTATTTGTTGTACCTTACCATTTAAATAAGAGTTGATATGCCATTTTTAACCAAAAGGAAAAATTTTATATACCACAAATTGTCTTGATAATTTAACAAAGAAATTTATTAATGCATATTTTATTTTAAAATGTATTAGTTCACATATTAATAGTTAGATTTTTTTCACCGCATCTCGTTTACACACATAGTTGGGCTATATGCATATGTAATAGTTTGGTAAAGGATGAATTAAAAGAAAGGGTACCAGCATATGTGCAGATAACCATCCTCGGTAGAACAGAGGTCGAGAGTCCGGTCTATTGTGAAAGTGAAGCCTTTTAGACCATTCGAATATGCACAGAAACAATTTTGGAGCCAATCCATCACTAAACAATTAAATCTCCTTCCTCTACCCAAGCCCCTTGTAGTTGATTAAACATACAAAATGAGAGTTTATGGTCTACAAATTACAGTATATCTACACCCACATGCACAAACACGTAAAAAAAAGAAGAAAGAAAAAGGAGAGAGTTGTGTGTGAAATAAAATATTTTATATGGAATTAAAAGCAGCTAAAACAGAAGTCTAGTAATACCACGATAACATCAAACTAAAATATAAGAATTTTATTACTAATTCAACATCACTACAACATCAAAAATGTATTTTTAATTATTTTTTTAAAAGCACCTTTTATAGGGGNCTAAAAGACTATAAAATTGGACAGTATAATATTGTGAGGTGTGTGTAATTCTGTATTTAAAATAAAGCTGTAATGGTAAATGTCATGCAACTAACAAATGTAAAAATGCCCGTTTGTTAACATGGGGAGTGATGTGCATATTTTAAAAAGAATGTACCACAATGGCACTGTGTACAAGCGTTGTTCGTTGTCCAGGAAATGGACGCAACACGAAAATATAAATGAGCGTTTTCAAAACACTATTATGTTTTAGTACGAACCTGACGATTTGTTTGGACGATGAACATCCGGAAGTTCGAAAGAGAGTCCTGTCGCCATTTCCTGAAGAAACAAACGAGCGATTTCGATGTAGCTTTCCTTTTAATTTTTAAGACCAACAGTTCTAATTAAAATTCTCCCCTTAAGAGCATTTAAGTACATGAAAGCGAAACAAAGATCAGTGTGTGATAAGGATTGCATTATTTAAAATTTATCTACTCAGTGTTTGTGTTGAAAGGTAGACCTACGAGTGGAATTGAATTATGTTTTATTTATTTGATGTTTCTGGAGTTGGAATAAATGTTAATGAGATAAAACCAAGATAGAGTATTTTCCGCATTAAAAAAAAACCACTCGAATTTCCTTTTCAATCTAGCCCTAAAATAATATTGAGTTTTGGTGTCAAATACATTTCCTAAATTTTAACTCATGCGTGCAGATTTTTTCAAAATTATGACTCACATGTGCACAAAGTAAAATTATATTCCTAGTTTATTTTAAGATGTGCGTATAGCCCGAACGGGTAGTAAGACGCGGTGCTAATAATAATAATAATATTTTAAGATATTGTTCATTTAATAGGCCTAATTTTGCCAAGCTAATTTATTAACAGTATTTTATTTAATGAATCCAATTACTAACGTGCTGGGGTTTCTTTAAATGAATTGGATTTAGCAATTGAAAATTAAATCATTTTTATGCCTATTTCGACGAAAATGCTGCGTAGGATAGAAATCTTGGTATTTGTAAATGTGTATTTGTGCTCAATTTTCTACTAATCTATTATGTTTGTCTAAACATATAAAAATTGTAATTAAAAGTATCAGAACACTAATAGATATCAAAATTTAGGTAGGCTTAAACTATCTTTTTAACTTCATGATACACATTTTGTATACAGAAGAAATTACAGGATAGAGATATAAGACAAGTCCAAGGGGAAAACACAACAGGAATTTCAAGAACGCAAAGAATAGTAAACACATTACTCTGCTGCCCCTTGATACCTATATAGGCGATGATAGTTGTCTGCCACGGACAAACCTTTTCAACAGTTTAATACAAAGGAATGTGTTTGATATATGGTGAGAATTTTGAGAGCCGGAGGAGCTATAATGCTGATTAAAACTGTTATTCTTTAATATTAATATTGTCATAATGTATTTGTAATGGTTATTTATATGGAAAGGCTAAAAATGAAGAGATAAAGATTTAATATAAAGGAATTATAGATAATTAAGTTTTCTAAATGGAAACAATATCTTATTCTAAAGAGTGAAATGCTATAAAATAAAAATTGTTAATTAAAATGTTGACATATTTTACTCTTCTACAAATAAATACTATACTTCTACTTTTATGTTGTTATATATTAAGCCTACGAATGTGCCAAATCTTAAACTTAACATTATCATTTGAAGAGAGACATAGAAAACACACAGGTAGGTTATAGATCTACATGTTTCTAGAATGATGTAGTTCTATAGCCTATCTTTGTTTTGTTTTTTGTGTGTTTTCAATGTGTCTTCTAATGATAAAGGAATATCTCTGAAAATTCAACAATGTGTGAAGTGTAATATAGTGCAATAGTTTGAGAAGCGAAGAAATGAAGAGAAGTGTAGAAATGAAGAGAAGTGTGTTTTTCTATCTAGGCCTAACCTACTATCCTTTCAGGTTGACTTCCTTCCCTATCAATTACTTTTTTCCAAATATAATTACATTATTGTACAGTGTTTCTACACTGTCTTATTATACATTTAGAAGAAGGTAAAGGAAAGGTGGACAGAAACATATGTGTAAAGTGTGAACTGTGTTCTTCTTTTCATTGTAAGGGCCATGTTGTGTTTGTCCCCCTTTTATATGTTTCTGTCCACCTTTCCTATACCTTCTTCCAAATATAATACAATTACCTCATAAAGCGAAAAGAGGTTTTCCTTATAGAGTCATATTATTATACATTTAGAAGCCATTAGGCACCAATTCATTTTACTTAAACTTTACACTGTAATAAAAAGTATAAGCTGATGAATTAACCTCACCAAAGCTTAATAAAATGGTGAATAGCTACAAGCATTGCCTTTAAAAACACATTAATCATTAACTGTTTTTATAGCTTAAATCAATTAATTTTTTGTGTTATATGAAATCCTTCAAATTGGATAAAAACACCTTGCACATTTAAAAATAATGAGTTTTGTGGCAACAAAATTTAATTAAATGATTGATCAAAATCAAAATTTATTAGTTTTTTGTGAAAAACACACAAAATACTCTAAGCAACCTTTGTATAAACTTAGAAAAGAGATTATTTAGCAGTTATTTTACTTTTATAGAAACATTTATCAAAATATGCCATTTACAAATTATTTCAACACTAAAAAAATCAACGTTATATTTTCTTTAATATAAAAATAGGGGAACATTTAAGACATATATGGTTTGGTCAACATTTTTGATTTATGCCGAAAACTTGTATTATCATTACAGCAAATCTGTCAAAAAATCTGAGTATTTTCTTTATAAGCTCTGATTAGATACTTTTAATTTCTAACCTTATATATTTGAGTCCATGGTTGTAATAAATAAAAGAAAATAATTCTTCATGCATATATACAAGCAGGATATTATTTAATACTACTATGTGACTGATTTAACACTAATTTGTGGTTATATTTATCATAAACAAAATTTAAGTCAGAGTTTTGAGGCTAGATCATTCATTCATCCCAATTTTTCTCTTTAAGAAAAAACTATTTTCTTCTTGATTTACATTTTGTTATATTTGGAAGGTGGAGGTGAGATTGATCGAAACAAAAATATAAAAGGGAATGAACACAATTCACTGACGAGTCAGTGTATCTGCTGGAATATAAAACACTTTGTTTCCTGTTTAAAAATTACAGGAAATAGCCCCAACTTTTTTTTAAAGTTGAATGTTTCACACTCCCTCCTGATGAATTCTGATAAAATGAAACCCAGATCAGAGAATTGGGTTGTTGAGCAGCGAGTCAATAACCAGGAACAGCACCGAGTTACCTACACCCCCCGGGCTTTAGCCGCCCCTACCAATACCTTTGAAATGGAGATAAGTGTTTTGTCATATAGGAAGCAAAGGCATCACTCATTGGTAGGGATAGAATTTTCCAATCTATTGAAACCTTAAGGATATTTGAAATAAAAAAAATCCATAAGTAACAACATGTTTTTCTATTTTCAAGTTGGAATTTGTGAAATTGTTTATTGGTGGTTCAGCCTCAATAAAATTATAGTTTTTTTTAACAAGATCCCATTCCATTATTTAAAACTTAAATGAATGTACATATGTTTTAAGTTTTTAACAATTTTTTTTTAATATTTAGTTAATATTTAAATTTTATATCATACTGTTAAAATCCTATTTATTCTAATTTTGATAAGATTCGGATTGGTAAAATAATGTATTCGATCAATTATGTTTACTAACTCGAGCCCTTTGTAAATACCCTGCTCTGATATTAACATACTGTAAAATAGTAAGATGCTTCACAGCTGGCAAGCTCACCTCATCCCCACTGTCCCCAAGACCGCATGCCCCCGGATTGGAGCCATCCACGCCACAGTTTGTGAACCGGTCAACATAGGAGGACCATTTGGCGTCGACACTTGATGGGCCTGGCTCCTCAAGCTCCGTGTCCAGCAACTCAATGGTTAGTTTACAGTCGAAATTGTACTGAAACAAGGAGAACAAAACTGTTACAATATCCCCCTTTCTGATCATTTAATTAGTTGTATAAGGATATACCCTAATGAGTTACATGACTTTATAATGTACATTTTGTTAATGAATATGAAAACGAAAAAAACTATATCATAACCTTACAAGGACATAAAAAATTATGTCCAGCACACACCACTATTTACAAGCCCATTCCCTGGTGCGGGCGCGAATCGACGTTTCATTGTAATGCCATCTATCAATGAACCAACGCACTTTTAACCTGTCTTAATACTTTATATTGAAACTGGGAGATGAAGCAACCAAACCCAAGGCCATAGGCTGAAAACAGTAATAGATGTAAAAAGATGAAGCTACCAATACAATGCTATAATATGACCATTAATAAAGTAATAAATGAGCAGCAAAAATATTTGTTGGGTTAGAGTATACCAGCAGAAAAATGGTCACCAAACCTATGCAGATAGCTGTGCTGAGGGCACTCCAGGGACTGGGTTAGCCAGAAAACAAGATTATGGCAGGGTTTGACAAAAATAAATAAAAACCATGGCAGTGGGCGGATATCAATTGAGTAAAGGTATGCAAACTCCATCTTTTCAATTAGAAGTCGAATAAAATAATGTGAAACATCACGAATTGAACCAAAGTTCAGTTCAAATGTATAAAAATAAAGTTTAATGTTGAGGAAGGGGAAAAAAAAGTTACATAAGTTTAGATATTAATTATCATGTGCTGAATGTTATATTGAAAACATGATTATAATTGTGGGGGGGTCGGGGTAGAAACGTGTTTGCCGACCCTTAGTGTATTTTTTATTGGTGAAGCTTTGTAAATGTCAAATCAGAAATTTGACTAACAAATAAAAATTGAATCTGAGATTAAAAGAAAATTCAAAGCTTTCTAATGGGTGGGGGGTGGATTGATACTCACAATGTACATCTTGAAGCAGTTCTCTTCAGAAAGAGCCTGTTCTGCTCGTCGCTGATATGCCATCTCCGACATTGTTCTCTGATGAGCAGTGGCACACCGGCCTCCTGTGGCCCCACGACGTTGCTCTTGGTGGAACATCTCAATACATTCCTGACATGCGTCGTCACAGACCAGGTGCTGGAGCTGTGTACAATTTGAAACCGTCATATCAGTAAAGCGTCACAAAGTACGAGCGAGCTTTGAACGATTATAATAACTCTATGTATATATAAATCAATTATAAGAATTAACTAACCTGCCTGACAGCATATGTGACCACCTTGTCGAGCGTGAAGGCAATATAGGCATGGATCCCAAACATTTCTCTGAGAGTATCCTCATAGGCATTGCTATCCATGTTTCCATCCAAGACATTCTTGACCATATCAAGGAATGCAGGATAGTAGTCTTCCACCTCAATCTCACCTGAAATTAAACTCACAATAAGGCGGGCACATTTCTTCTGTGCTGAAATGATGGTGTTAAAAGAGATTCAATAGGAAACATTTTAAAATGAGATATGTCATTTAGACTTGACTTGGTGTTAAAATCATACAATCCCATTCACATAATGGAACACACAGATATAGATTGGCTGTAGTTTCATTTCAGGCAAATAATTGACTTTGTGAAAGGTTTAATGAAATACATAAGAAACTTTGTAGGGGTGGAAGGGATGAAAGATTTAGGAAAGATATATATTCTTCTAGCTTTATTGGCAGTAAATGAGAGGAAGGGGGAAAGGAAGTAGCTTGACAAGGTCAACCATTTATGAGGGTTCAGCTTGTCTGTTGTTTGTGAGCCAGACAGGGAGTAGAGTATATGGATGTTGTTAAACAATCACCTTTAAGGGGTGTCAAACCTAGATAATACTTTTAGCAAATTGAAGAGGTGCCAAACATTATGTTTATAGTATTTTTTCCTTATGCAAATTATTGGATATAAAACACCACTTTCAAAAAAAACTAAGCAATAAAAATATTTGCATCAAAAACGTAATAAAAGTAACTACTTTAATTAATTGTATTATTTAATATTAATTCCAAAATTTTGTTAAGTTTATTTGATAAAAAAAAGCTATTTGCACACACTTCTGTTTATTTTATTATGAAATTTTTTTATAGCACAGCATATTATTAATTGTTCCGGTTATACACCTATGTACTAATTACTCTAGTGTGTTAGGAATGAGGAAGATTGAATTTAGCGTTTTACTTACATTTGTGTGGATAGTGTGGGAAATCATTTAGGAAAAACCACCCTTAATACCCCAGGCTAATTCAAACTAAACATCCCCATCATCGGTAGTCTAGTCTATTAGGAGAGTGGTGCCTTAAACCATGCGGCCACTGAAGCGAGTTTTAATAATATTATAGTTATAATAAGTCTTACCATATAAGTTTAGAACTCGATATATTTTAAATCTAAGACTATTCTAAAGAGTAATTTTAAAATTTTATGTCCCCGCCCCGAATCCTGATATTTTGACTAATTTTCGTTTTGTTTCCGCCCTGAAATATAAAAGTCCACCCCTAAAAATTTGATTTTAATTTTGTTACATTATATTCATATTGCACAAGAATTAAAGGTATACTTATCTTATACTTTAATACCCATAAAAATTAACTGCATATTAAGACTAATAGGGAATTTATTATTGTGAAGTTATGCCATTGGTGTTTAGAACACATAATTTGACCTTGATGGGAAAATTTATTCAAGGTGGCTACACAAATTTTATTATAAAAATCCTTGACTTCTCCAGGTTTTTAAAACAAATTTCAGTTGAATGATTGAAAACTTTATTTCAAAGGATTTGGGGTATTTGAAGATGTTATTTGACTTTTTACTTACTCTTGGGCTTGAGCCTGAGCGCGACTGCAGTAGATTCCTTGCGGTCTCGTCGGTACTTAGCTTCCTCAGCGGCCAGAGCCACGGCTCTTTCATACATCTTAGTGAGGCGCTCACACAAGATTTGGTGCAGACGCAGGAAAAGGTACCAATTATTATTTCCAAAAAAAAGGGTGTAACTTTCATCCTGTAAAACATAAAACTATTAAGATTAGCAATAGGAGAAGGAATGTTTTCATCCCTACAGCTTCGTAATGTAATGGGAGTGTACAAAGTCCACTCTTTCAATAATTTGAAGTGAACTTGAAAACAAATATAAAAATATTCTCAACCCTGAATATTGTTTGTTGAGCTTTTAATGCTCAAAAGATGAAGAAAAAAATAATCTAAATGTGCTTATTTAATAATTCTATGCACTAAGATAAATCAAGTTTTTATCACCACATACAATTTACATAACATTTTATATGACTATTAATTTGTAACATATATATTAGTTCAAAATGACATTTATTGAATATAAACTGAAAGTAAATAAAATGATTGATGTGTGTGTAAACATGTGTTAGTGTTTTTATTTGTGCTCTACCATTTTTCTAATATTCTATCATTTTATTTATTACCAATAGTTTTTGCTAAATGCACTTTATTTCATACATATGAATATAGATTGAGTATCTGTATATATTGTAATTGGTGAAGATTTGTAATTGTTAAAACCAGATTTTTTTTAAAAACCAAGTAAACTATTGAAGTCCTGCACAAGTCATACCACATGCAACCTCAATTATTTCTTAAAACAAGTTGAATAACTTCAAGATGTTTCTTTCTTAGTAAACAATAATGAAACTTGGCAACTCTTTGGGAAACTTCGCCCTTACTACACCCCTGCTAAAAATAATTCATGTTATAGCCATGGAATTAATATACATCCTCATAGCAAGGGAATGTGAAATGTATGACACAGCTTCCCAAACAGAAAGACAAATAATAAGAAACAATTAACATAAAGGATAAATGATAGAAATGAAAGAATTGTATGTGTTGTCCTATTTTTACTGTAAAAAAAATAATCTTTATTTGTTCTTCTTACATCTCCTGGAATTTCTTCCATAATTGACCAAATGTACCTCAACTTGCTATCAAAAGAGGAGGGGATTGGACACACATTAAACATGTACGGAGTTAAATGCATTTAACCCGAGGGTAATTCAGTGTGTTCTCACTTACTGGGTGTTTGGAAAGGGCGTGCAATGGTGGCTTGACATCTTCTTCCTCTTCCCTAAGTGCTTCCCCTCCGCCAGCATCAGGTTCCTTCTTCACAGGGTCACCTTTGCGCCCCCTAGAGCAAGGGTCAACAGGTTGCGCTAGTGGGTCACTGTTGCTGTTTGTACACCCCTCAAGATCCATATCTTCCTTGTCATCTGAAAAATTAAAATTAAAATAATAATGCAAACTTGACTTTAAAAAAATGATCATATCATAATTGGTCACACTTAATTTTAAATAAAGCAATTTGATTTGTAGCCCTCAGCTCTCATAATCTTTGCACTCCTAGGGACACCCTGTCCATTAGGGGCCAAGCTACTTGACCCTCCATGGCCTACCCTCGCAGTCCTCATGAGTCAAGCATGGCAGGGCCCCAGAAAGACAGCCTCCCTCGTGGTTAGTGGTTACATCATTGGGCAAAAATAAAGGTTAAAGATTAATTTAAGTATAGATTGAAAAAAACATTAGGAATCAGAAATTCATCTAACATGTTCGTTTGATCTTGATGAATCATTTATAAAATTTTAAGTTGTAAAGGTTTTAACAAATTTTTATGTTTATGAAATAAAGTATATTTAATATTTAACGAAATATTAATTACTCTTTTCTTAATTCGTCCTTGAGTTCAAATGGAATGAAACCTAGGTCGGGAGATTGGGCGGTGACGATCAATTTTCTTTAAGAAACAACCATTACCTCTTTGTCCATTGGCAGCAGTGCAAAGTGTGAACTGTGTTCTTTTCATTGTAAAGGCCATATTGTGTTCGTCCCCCTTTTATGTGTTTCTATCCACATTTCCTGTACCTTCTTCCAAATATAATACAATTATCTCATTAAGCGAAAAGAGGTTTTCCTTTTAGAGTTGTATCATTATTATATGTGAAAATTCCAGAGATTTAAAATAATCCTCAGACTTTTCCTGTGTTCTATTTTCATCATAACTTCCTATATTCTTATTCCGATTAGACCTATCTTTACTTTTAAGGATGGCTGATATTTAGTGTGTTGTGCTACTCACCATCATCCTCTCTCTCGTCCTCGCTGAGATCCTGCCGAGGATGGAAGAACATATCTGGCAAGAACTGGCGCAAGAGTTGTTTGATACGTTGCTTGTCCTCTTTATGGATACTCGTCTGCCGCTTGACATGGTGGATCAACAAGTTGGCTGCGTCATCTAGCACAGACTTGTCCTTGTACGGGAGAACAAGATGGGGGCCAGCTGCCATCTCCCCAGGGCCCTCATCAGCAGCCTCATGTCTCTAAGCATGGAGAATAATAAACAAATTTCACTAATAGTGTTATGTCTTCACATTATGTTTACAAAAATTATGTACAGTATAAATTATAGAGATCTTATATCCTTAAGGTGCGGCCGAAGGAAGCACTACAGTTTTTATAGCATTAAACTACTTTGGACAAAACAAATCAAATATTTATCTAGTAGCAACATGGAGTTTAGTTTGCCGCACATGGCAATATCAACAGATCTTGAATATCTGTCAAGGGTGTCCTGGAATGTTGTCAAAACCTTTTAAATAAAAACATAACTTTTTGACAAAATTCCAGGACAGCCTTAACAGATATTCAAGATCTGGTGATATAAGCACACGCAGAAAAATAAACTCCATGTTTCTACTAGAGAAATATTTGATTTATTTTGGTAAAAAAATTTCAGCTCTATAAAAACTGTAACAATACTTGCGCTCCCTTTGGCCGCACCTTAAGGATATTTGATTAAAAATAAATTAATTGGGTTTATATAAAAATTGGATTTGAGATTGAATCAAAGTTTCATATACCCTTAAAAAAATAACAGAGGTGGAGTCTAGATTTTGTAGTTTCCAATAAAGAAAATTTGGGCAGAATAACTAAGTTTTTCTTTACCTCATCGAAGATTGCCTCAATTTCGTTGAAGAGGCTCTTTGAACGCAAAGCTTTGATGTCATTTTGCTTGAAGTTCATCCCTTGGTGATCCAAGGACTTGAGGTAGTATTTCTCATTTTGCTCACGCCACAACTTGTTGAAGCCCTGTGATAAAGAAAATCACCAGGTCTGATCAAATACTCAAAATGAGTACAAATAGATTCATCCCCTTGTGTTCATATTTAAGAAATTCAAATAACAAACTAATTTTATAGGATCTTTGAGGTGGGGGACACCTGTGCTGCTTAGAAAACACATAATCTTCAAAATATTGAAGTTTCAAGGTCCTTATTTAAATTATATTTATTGTTTCTCGAATGACCAGGACAAATTATGTTTAAAGGATTTTCCAACTAGTTCCCAAAACAATGACCCACCTTCTGAGCTTCTCTCCATTCCTCCTCCTTTGCCTTTAACCTCCGGAGGACTACAGGTACGGCAACAACAGGGTTTTTCTTGAGGCCATCAATGATGTCCTGTGCTTTGTCTCCATATATCCTGCACAAAGACAACAACCAAAAACATGAAAATATTCTGAGACACTTGACAACCATTTTAAAAAAATTAGAGAATATGAGGGTTATTCATAAAGTTCCTGAACTTTTGAAATAGCGCGCCGACCCAATGTTGTGTTGATGCTAAGCTGCAAAGTTTGCAAAGAGGCTACTGATCGACCTGTAATTCTATTGCGACTGAACATCGAGCTGCAATGTTTTGCTTAGGAGCTGGCTATGCATTCTCTACATGACTGAGTTTCATAAGCAGCAAATCAACATCAAATTTTGGAACAAGCTTGAGAAAACGTTTACAGAGATTCAATAAATGATGGCCCAGTTTATGTATAGTGTTTTGTGATTAGGCTGTACGTGTTAAGAATGGTGTAAGCGATTAAAGGTGGTCAGCAGTAGACTGATGTTGATCCACTTTCAGTGCGGCCAACAACGTAAACTGCTGCCGATGTGCCCCAAGATAGGAAAATCTTGTTTAAATCGCGATTGTTCGAGAAATCGCAGATGAGTGCAATGAGATTGTGCCAAGGCAGGTCATATCAAAAGTGTTGTCAATCAAATTTTTTTTACCAATGTGACAAAGATTGGATAGGTGGTACTATCATGAAATGTGAAGTCATCTACAAGATGAGTCTGAAGAGGTGACAAGGCTGAATAAGATGTAATTTAAAAAAGTTTAGGAACTTTTTGATCACATATCTCATGTTTCGGTAGAAAAAATATAACGATACCAAAAAACTAAATTCAAGGTACTTTTATGATAGCGGTTCTTTAACCTGTCAAAGAACATGGAGGAGGCTTGTGGGAAGTGTGGCAAGATCAAAGTTGTCATGTAGGGGTGGGGGTTATTTTACAGCCTGTGGAGTGAGAAACAAGTTGAAAAGTGTGGGACTCATTGTGCTCTGTCTATCAAAAGTTATTTGTTACACTCAACAAGAAAAAGAGCTTGAAAAACAGGACAAAGATACATTCTACTCCATCTTTTGGAGCAGAAATTTGGGGGTGGAGGAGTATCTTGCTAAGGTCTACTATTTATGAGCATCAGTCTATTTGTCAGGAACCAAACAAGGAGAGGAGATTACAAGGGTGTTAAATTAAAGAACCTTTAAGAGATGTCAATTATTCCAAGTAATTGGCATCAGTGATCGGCCCAATCAATAAAATAGTTGATCAAATCAGCCCTAAAAATAAATAAGTCGCAGGAATACAGCTAATTTATACTAATCTTCTGGAAGGATATAGAAACGGGGAAAAAGAGGGGGATTGAATCTCTGTAAAATTAAAATTAAAATTAAGCCAACAGTGAAAAATTGCCTGGTGACATTCCAGGTAATATGTTAGTCAGCAATATGAAGTTATCACAAGACTATTTTAACAATATAGACACATACACACACATATATTGAAACTTCTTGTGAGCTATCAACTCCACAATATTGTTATAACTTGAGAAAAGCTGCCAACCTCTCAACTGCTTTCAGACAGCAATGGGAGAGGCAGCGGGATTGGTTAATCCCTGCACTACTGGTATGGCTCATTGTGTTGAAGAATGCACTTCAATGTTACCAAGAAGTCTGCTTTTCTCCAGCCTAAAAGATGTAAATTTCAACCAATGAGCCATTTCTGCCTTCCATGTGCCTCAGAAAAACTTTTCTTTCTTTCGAGTAACCACAACCAACTTATATATATATATATATATTAGAGATGGACCACTTGAATCTTCGAATCCACCGAATCCTGACAAGTATTCGATATTCAAGGATTCGGTGTCTTATTAGATTCATGGTCGAATCTTTCACCTCATAAAGAAAACATTATATTTTGATATTTGAATTCAAAAATTACTAAACTAGGCCTACTTGAAAAGTACAACATAGTCCGTAATCATATTTTGCCAGAAAAAAAATAAAGATTTTTTTTATAAATAATAATTGTTAGGTGTAGAAAATTAAAGGTGTCTAATACCCTACCCTTACAACCCTTAGGGAAACTTGGACTCAACCTTTTCAGCGCATGATTACTTCTGAAACTTTCACCTCACGAACAATCTTGTAAATATTTTAATGAACCCATTATAGCTCTTCAGAAACTGAAAATCAAAACTAGAAATACAAATAAACTTGAAATAAATAAAACAAATTATGTCTTTTTTAAGAAAAATAAGAATACATTACACACGATACAAAGTCAGCCGCCATGAGGTGTGTGTGTGTATATATATATATACTTGTGAATATATAGATCAATACATATAAGAAGTCCATGTAATATTCCAAAGTCAATTATAATGTTGTTTATAAAAGAAAAATCAATACTCTTAAATTTAAAGAAATTTATTTATCTATTTCCATAATTTTCTTTCGTACTTTTTTTCATCCTAATTACATTTGTCTACAATTTCCCCAATCCGGCTTTTTTACTTTATTTTCTTGAGCACTTTGGTTTGTTTCAGCCACTACCTGACGTGGCCTACACCGGAGGGGCAAGGCTGCCGCTTATGGGTCCTCAGGTAGACCTGTTGGTAGTATCCTTTCCTAACCGAGGCAACGGCTGCTAATAATGACTTAGCTCATCATCACCAACTCTCACACTCTCAGTTAACTGGCCAGACCCCGTTGCAAGCATGTCTCCTGTCTCTTGTATGCACCTGACCTCATTTTCCCTGGGGTTCAACCCAACTTCCACCAGGCTACTAAGATCTTGGGGTACACCACTTGGTGGAGAAATCAGGAATGAGTAGAAGCTAAGCGAAACCGACTTTGTACACCCCTTGTATTAGATGTCACTACCCCTAGTAGTGACATATCAATATTGTTCTGTAATTTATGTAAAGTGAAGGTAATCAATAATTAAAGATTTGTCGGCTAATTTCTTTTACTGAAAGTTACTTCCTTGATTTGAGGCATATTTTTAAATAACATCCACTATCATTAACATTCATTTTTAGGGCGTATGTGTTAACTATTAGGTCATATAATGGTATTTTAAAGTCATTAACATCCAAGCCTTACTAATCATGAATTTTAATCTTATAGAACACGATACACATAAGGTCTTTATTTCATATTAATTCTTAATTTGCTATACAAAAAATAGTGAATAAATGTCAACATTTCTTGTCATAGCAGAGAAAAACATATTTTGTGTTTTGTTTTAAAAAGAATCTCAAATCATAT
This sequence comes from Timema douglasi, assembly GCA_901482245.1. NCBI lineage: Eukaryota > Metazoa > Arthropoda > Insecta > Phasmatodea > Timematidae > Timema > Timema douglasi. The sequence continues at coordinate 91,258 of CABEEJ010000762.1, forward strand.
AATTATTTTCTCAAATCTTCAAATAACCTTTTAAGTATAATTCATTCAATTCACAATAGAGATTTAGAATTAAGTTTAAAGATTCAGGCGAACATTTCTATCATACCAAAAATTTACTTTTAAAGGGGGATAATACAAGGGCAAGGCCTAGACACCAGAATGATGTAGGGTTTTAAATTCACAATTACAACACAGCAAAACATTATAACAGTAACAATCAAGGTTCATGAGGACTTCAGCTGAAGACTGGATTATGAAGTGGGAGAGTGTGCTTTAAAAATTCACTTTCTTGTTCCGGATAAGAATCTTCCTCGGACACATCTCCGCCAGGGGCTTCCCAAAGCAGATCATCCTCCGACCCATTCACTGCATTTGAATCCTGCCATAGTGAAATCTTGTGAGATTCGTTGCCAAGATGAGAGGACGCACTCAATTAGCAGGCTTGGTGACACTCACTTTATCTTGCCTGTAGGAGTGAGCGCATGATTTTGTTCCAGCAGCCAATCATTGTATTTCTTCTTCAGGTCTTCTTTAAATGGCTTACTAACCACTAGGTCCAGCACTTGAAGCTGGCTGGTCGTTCCTCCTGGTATCACAACTAAGTCAGTTTTCATCCTTGCGGCAATAGTTCTCACAATGTCAGCAAAATGACCCCGAAAAGCATCTAGTACAAGCATGCTTCTCCTACCAAGTGCAGCTTCAGGGCGCCTATTCCTTACTACATTCGTTCAATCTTTCATTAAATCTTCAGTCATCCACCCATTATCTTGGACACTGACATGAATTGCTATAGGCATTTTTTCTGGTGGCGTGGTCTTCCTCTTTAGAATTAGATAAGGTGGGAGTTTGGAACCATCTGCAAGACAAGCAAGCATTACAGTTACCCTTAAATTTTAATTGTCTGTGGTACGGATCATTACAGTCTTCTCCCCTTTCGGGTGCACAGTAGTGTTAGCTGGCAGGTCAGCAGACACTGGTGGTTGATCACAATTTCCAATCTGACTCATGAGGTAGCTGTTGGCCTGTTCGAGTCTGATAATGTATCTCTGAAAAGCTAAAAGCTTATCTTCATAATCAGCAGCAAATCTCTGGGCTATTGTTGTCCGGCATCTGAGAGATTATCCACTTCTCTTCATCATTCTTTTAACCCAACCAATACTGGTTCTAAAAGTCTGCCGCGGAACATTCATTTCCCAAGCCACTTCAAAAGCTTTCAAACGAATGATTTCTCTTGATATGGGCACACCCTTACAAACTGGGTAACTTTTTCTTCCAATTCTTCGTGGCGTCCTTTTGCGGGGCTACGGAATGCCTGACATGTTCAATTGCAACTCTGCAGCTTGGTAAAATCTTTCCTCCAGCGACACACATTAGCTCTCAGTCACAACGTAATGCCGTTTACATAGCGTATCTTGCAACAGCAACCTTAAAGCATGAATATTAACTCCGTCTTTCACCTTTGTTTATCTGTTTTGACGATGTGCCATGTCGTTCTACGCTATCAGGCGCCCTTGGAGAAGATAAAAATATACTGTCATTAAAACCGCACTAAACTATATTTTTACATGTTTCTGCCACTAATTCACACAAAAAACAAGCCAACACCGAAAGATAATCAGCAGGCAGCTGACATCACGCACCATGGAAAAAAGAAACACTATCACTAAACATTGATTCATGCAGCTAGTCGCTACACCATCATGTTGAATGATGAACGCTCCAAGATCCACTTGTTTAATTGTACACTGAGCGCTTACTAAGAGCTCCCCGAGATCACTTCTTAAAGCGCGTTCAAACATAATGTCAGAATACCACACTGATGCTGTACTTCTATGACCAAAAAGAAAAATAACTTTGAAGTAATGTTTATGTTTGCATTTTTACATGTGAACTACAACAATAAATTAAAGTTTTCAAGTCAGTATTCATGTGGGAACATGTTGTCATGCATGATTTACTAACTTTAATAAATAATATGTAATAGATGCAGCTTTTCACAAAAATTAAGTTTGAAATTAATATCACAAGAAGCTATGCTGTGACGATAATTTACATGTGAAATACCTTAGTAAAATAAATTTTGATAGTTTCTTACTTGTGTGAAAACATGTTTTGTGCTAGATTTATTAGCTTTAGTTAGAAGTATACAATACAAACAGGTCTACACAAAAAGTAGGTTGAAATTAATAACATTAGAGCTAGGCTGCAAATATAAAACGGCTTCCTATTTTTTGCTTTAGATTCTTAATAAAAACTATCGTCTTATATTCAGGCCAATATTGTATTCAAAGCTTTGCACACCCGTAATATAGAGGCCTACATCCATTTAACTCAAATGGGTAGTTAAAAACAATGAAAAAGTAATTAGCCCTACCAATCCTTAGTTTTAATCTGCTGTAATGAAAGCATCTATTCACTTCTGAGGTTTAATACAAGAAAAGTGAGAAATAAATAACTATCCAAAGCAAGCTCAAACCTCACTTTAACACAATAAATATTTTAATTTAATATTTTATAAGTTTGGGACAAAAACCATTATGAATTTAAGAGCTATCCAAAAAGTGTTAAGCTGATTAACATAACATGTACAAGAGTGTTACATCCATAATACACCTATATTGATTTATTAGATTTGAAACACAGTATCTAATCTATTTCATGTATTTCAATGTGTCTGTTAATAAAGCCATAAAGATTTACAATTAATAGTATAGATATATAAAAAGTCAAAATGCCTCAAAAGGCAAAATGACCCTGACCTCTTAAGTGCCCTCTGATGAATGGTGGGGGAACTCCCGCCCAGGGTGTCATCGAGGTGATACTTTGCTGCATCCTCTGATGATAGCCTAGAGAGTTTTTTCTGAACACCTTCAAGAACGCGGATAGTTGCTGCGTTGGTTTCTATAACCACATCCAACTAAACAAAACCGGATAGTCAATATCTAAATTCTCCTCTCCTTACAAACATTAATTAGAACACTTCTATAGCGAGAAAAATAAATACAATAAAAACTATTTAAATCTATTAAACATGGATGAATCCTAGATTTTTAATTTCAATTAGAATTTTGGCTAATTCAATCAAATCTCATGCATAAAAAAAAAGAGTAATCAGAATTGGAACAGAATCTTGTGCTTAAAAAGGTTCGAGACAGATCCAAATCAAATCTTACACTTTGGTTTTAGTTCAATCTGATGCTTATAAAATTTGGGTCGAATATTAAACTTTTAAAATATGTTCAAATCAAATAATTTATTTTAGGTTTAATATGATAGTGTTTAAATCCAATTCAATAGTAAACGATTTTTTTTAAATGGGTAATTATTTTATAAATATCTTTGGGTTCATTAAAAAAATGTAATAAATAGCCCTTATCTAAAAAGGTGAAAGATCAAATAAAGATACACACTTACCTAATCATGCCATTCCCCTTGACAAACCCACACTTACCATCCATAAAACAATGTTGGCATCAACACACTTCTATATACTGCCATTTTGCCTCTTTCGATACCACTTCATTCTATAGAATAGTCCAAAATCATCCAACTATTCTGAGATACATTCATCCGCCTGTTGATTTCACTATCTATACTTCGATTTTGACAGAACATTCTACCTTATACACAAATTCATTCACTTGTTCTAACTTTTTTCCTCAGCCATTAGTAGAGCATCATCTGCATATATCAGCACAACTCACTTTTACAGTGTAAATTTGTACACCCGCCTCGTTCTGACAAACATCCCTCATACACTTATCTTCGACTACAACCATGGAGTCAAAACGCAACCTTGTCTAACAGTCTGTTCAATATCCGAATTTAGGATCCATTTAGATTCGAAATTTTGAACCAATACAAATTTTCCAAAATTAAGATTCCAAATTTCAAAATGAAACTGAATCTATCAATATTCAGAGTTTTGTGTTTGTCCCTATATCATTAACAAACATTGTTTATCATATAAAAAGTGAGTAAAATATTTTTGAATCAAAGGAAATCGCAGTACTCACCTCGAACCTCTCATCTTCACAACGATAGATATACTCCTCATATTGAGTTTTGCGGGAAGTTACAAAGGTGGAGTCTTCTGACCAGGTAGGGAAGGACACCCAAGTGTCATTAAGTACCTCCTTGCACAGTGTCGTGCGGCCTGAGCACTTGGGAAGCACATAACTCTTGGGAAGAGCGCAGTAGCTGGCTCCAAGGCGCTTACATGCCGTGTAGTCTGAAGAAAATATTAGCAAATTAAGGTCACCAATTGGAGACAAAAACCAATATTAAATAGAATGAACTTTTTGAAATAGAAAATAAATGTAGATCTTGAATTTTCATTTTAAGTTAAACCTTCATTTCAAAGGTTTGTACTACTCACCGATCTCCATGGCCAGGTCCCCTGTTGGGCGCTCCTGGCGGGCCACATTGTTGGGGATTAGCTCCATGGTCTGTGGCGGCGGAGGAGGATTGTGACAACCAGTCAGTCCCGATGGAGTCTCGCTGTACCCAACCAAGTCCTTGAATAAGCGGAAAAGCTCAGGGAAGCGTCCGAGGAAAGGTGTCACCAATTGGACCAGCTCAGACTTTGATACTATTTCGTGTGAATAGAGAATGAGGCAGCGAACAAAGTTCTCGTAGACCTCTTGCGAACGCAGCGCCTTGCGAGCCTTTACAACAAGTTCCATATTGCATGAATGGTGAGTGAAGGAACAGTTATATTATTTAAACGTTCCTTAGGCTCATTATGTGTAGATCAAAGTTCAAATTAAAAAGGAAATTTTATTTCAAAACATTTGTCATATCTTCTACATTGCCACAAATAACAATCATCTGTATCACGAACAAAATTAACAGATTCAATATATTTAGTAAAGTTGTCTTCCCCTGTAAATGGTTTTATAATTTGTTATAGTACAATAACCCTCCAAGCCTTACATAAAATAAAAAAAAGTGTCACAATATGTTATATAAAACATTTGTTAATTCCTCACCTTGTCAAAAAAAGCGTAGTCCGTGAGAGCACCATAATTGTAAGCCTCTGCCAACGACACATCTTTTAGAGTGGCAACCTTGTGCTTTTTAGGTGGGGGGCCATGGACAGGTGCGGCTGAAAACGATGGCGACCTTTTCAACTGGCCACTAGTGTGACCAAACTTGTTACCAACACCCAGTGGCCGGTCTTGTCCTGTGTCTCGCGCAGAGCAAGAGTTGTTGTATGATGAGGGTTTCATGCTGACTGGCTTCTTCACTATACCAGGATGTTCATTGCGCTCGCTCTTAACACCCTAAAGAAAATCTTTGTTTTAATTTAGTTTATTTAAATTTTAGAAAATTTAACCAAAGCAAGATATTGATAAATAAGTTTCTTTTTAAAAAAACTCATTACTCATTAGTGTCAAGATCATGTTCCTCATATGGTTGTATGCAGATGCTAAGTGAATGCTTAGAGATCATGGCATTGATTTGCTGGCCAAGACGCAGAGGTTTATTTCCATAAACTTACATCATAGCGCGAATATCAAGATTACTCTAGCACACTACTTACACTAGTGGCCCACAGAGTGTCCATCGAGCATCTACTCAGGCTTGTTCTCACATACAGCCCTTAGTTTGTTTCCACGACTTAGGGAAGGACAATACGTTATAGTATGATCACTTTGAAAGGAAAAACTATTTAAATCTGAAAAGGAATCCTTTAGTTTTCCTAATGTTCATAGTATTTAAAAGTCTTTTTACTATTTTTTTCTTCTGAAATTAGGTTCAAGATACAATAGTGTCAGTTGTTTTTTTGTATTATATAAAATGTCAAATTAAGTTGAAATTTAATGTTTTATAGCGAAAATAACTCAATTATCAAAGTATTTTGTTCAAGTAACCAACAGATTGCAACAAAGTCTGTAGAACAATATGTGAAAAGTGACAGTTATATAAGGTTTTACTGTTTCATTTTGTCAACTATATGGCTTGAAATTTAATTTTTATTTTAAGAGCAGAGGTTCATATGTTTTTAACGTTTTGAAGCAGTAAAGAGCAACAATTAATGTGGAGATATTAAAATATTTCAATGTAAATCATGAAGTCCTCAAAGTTACAACATTTGCTAGGTATTATCTAGGGTTTTATAAACACAGTTTTTGAGAAAAAAATGTGGCCTATCTTCGGACCAATAAGGTACTAATAACACCTAAAATCGATACTCAACTCAACTCTTTATATCTAATCTCTATGATTTTCAAGAAATATTATGTAGTTATTTTGAAAAATAAAAAATACCATCCTTCATATTAATTTGTGTGAAATGACTTGGTAAAGTGTAAAAATGTGAATATACCAACCAGAAGATTGTGATGGCTGGTGGCGTCTGGCAGGAACTGCCCGAACTCTGCAAGCAGGTCTTCCTGGTTCTCAAACAACTTGGCCACTTGCTGGTACACTTCTTGCTCAGTGAGATGTTTTCCTTGACCACATGGGGGTAAAGCCCCTGCGGGACTTCCATCCTTCAGATTGCGTTGCTCCTTCTGGTAGGTGTGCAGAATCTCCAGGAACCGCTTGTACTTGTCCGGCTGGCCCTGGAACCGGTTCTGGCAAAATACACCAGGCAGGAGTAGTTAACAGTTTCATACACACGCAGGGCGTAGATTCCACCCCCCCACTATTTGCAGGTCCACCTCATCTTACAATATACCACCAATAATATTTTTAACGTATTGGCATCACATTTACTATTCCAAGCAGGGCAAGCAGGAATGTAACAATTCTAATTCTTAAATTTTAGTCTTTATATTTTTATCTCTCAACATTTACAATTTACAATTTTAATCTTTTTTACATGCATACCTCATTATATTTTATATGTAATAACCATGTTAATGAATTTTTTTTGAAGACCATATAGCATAAATAATGCACACGTCACGTAAACACAAAAATCGAGTTAAGTACATTTAAAATTTGTCTGTACTTAAGCGAAGTGGTAAAAAAAGAAGCTAATAATGGACACAAGATAAAAATACCCAATTCAGAATATTGCGGGTTTGTTTAGATTTCAGAATTCACATTTGCTTGGATTTTTTTAAGCTATTAATTGAGGCTTTTAAAATGTGATATTAAGAGTTAATCTCTAATAAATACTATAAGAATTTAGGATAGTGAGGTAACAAGATGTCTTAGCTCAGTTGGTAGAGTGTGCCTACTGAGCTAAGGGTCTCGAGTTTTGATTCCCGTCATGGCCTAAAAATTTATCATTGGTGAAATATGGGTTTACCCTTTCACATTGATAAATTAACAGCTGCAGACTGGATGTTGTGCTTGTCATAGCCTTATATTATAAGGCATATGAAGCTATGACAGGCCTAGCAAGGCGGTAGCGGAAAATATATTACTTGGAACTGTCACAGGCTGAAAATGGTAACAGATGTCAAACAACAATAATTGTGGTTTAAATTAGGAGGGATAGCCAGCACACTTACCTAGGTGATACTGGAGTAGAAATTATTTAGATATAACACTAAAAAACACATAAACACATTGTTAAGTACAAGCTTTCACTGTCACAGACAGCTTCATCAGGTCAGGAGAGTAGACTGATTTCTTGGTTGAACTGTAAGGTTGACTGTCCACAGCTGACTGTTTTTCAGTTATGACATCACTGTATAGATAGCAGCACTATGAATAATGTTATATTGAATGTAATCATTGTATAGATAGCAGCACTATGAATAATGTTATATTGAATCTAATAGTAAGTGTGCTGGTAGGAAGGAGAGGAATTATCTAAGGTTGAGGTTGGGGGCTTGTCTGGATTTGATGATATATTGATGGGCCAGTTCCCATATCCTTAATTGTGAAGGGTTGCATATTGCTTTATTCAGGGATTTGACCACCTTGGTTGTGTAACAGTTATTAAAGTCACAATTATGGGTTTCGGCATGTGCTGCTACAGGCTTCTCTTTATTTTTCATTTTTGTGTCATGTCGATGACCATTCATTCTCTTTCTTAGTGTTTCTGTTGTGAGACCAATGTACTGTGCTTGACACTGGTTGCATTCCAGTTGGTAGATGAGGTTTTCAGAATCACAAGTATGGTGGCCTTTTATAGGATAATTTATTTTAGTTATGTTGCTGGAGAATGAATTTGTTGGTTTATGTATTGTGCAGGTTTTGCAGGGGGTGCGGTTGCAGGGAAAGGAAC
>CABEEJ010000762.1:101900-119770 GCA_901482245.1 Timema douglasi
GGGGGCGACGAAAAAATAATCTAACAAAATGATTAAAGCCAACATGGAATTGAAACAAATATGCCTACTTAATCCCTCTTGCAGTAAATAAAATCAAAATACGCCACGATTACCGGTCTACTTTGACAATGGTTCCAGCTCAGATCTGATACACACCTTGATCTTGTTAACGTAGTTGATGGCGTGGTTGAACTCGACAGGTTGGCTCTGAGGTGTGGGGTGCGCCTCCGCGTGGGCGAGGGCTTGAGATAGGGCATGGTGGTGACTGTTGTTGTGATGACTGTTGGTCAGGTGGTTGGGTGTGGTGGCTGGGGACGGGTGAGAGTAGGGAGGAGTTCCATGAGGATGGTGGCTCCCAGAGTTAGTCGTTACACTCACAGGTAGAGGATGACTTGCACCACTGCACACACATAATATTATCCATTAATAACATTCATTTGCACAGCAATTCAACATTTAACTTTTCAGTCACTTTCTAAGCATCCAACCATCCATTAAAAAAATATGACATATAATGTGCCATAATGTTTCAATATATTTACTAAGAAAACAAACTAAGAAAGTGCATAACTAGAATCAAAAACTCTTTATAATGCATTGTTTGATCCATGTAAAAAAGATCATTTGAACACAAGATGACGACAACTAATCATGATCACAATTAAAACTCACTTAATTTTGAATGTTGCAGTTCGGTGGGGAAGTGGACTGTATAGTTTATGTTCAGATTTTAGCATCAGGTTGGATACACACTTAATCTTGAGTTATTTAAGACATGCATTCACATAAACCATGTCTATGGTAGGAAGGAATGTATGAAGGGTCTTTTTTATTGCCAAAATCCTAATATATAGCAGAATTCTGCCAGGAAAAGATACCTCTTAAGACATCCATTCTTACCATAAAGTGTTTACAAAAGAATCATGTGTTTAGCCCTGTATACAAGTTTAGGAGTCAATAATAGTACAACTGCTGCCAGCGAGATTGTTTCAAATCCTACAAAAACAAGATGTACTCGCACCCGAAATGAGACAAGAATGAACTGGTCGAGACAACGGTTAAAGAAAGCGTGTGCGCGCACACACACACACTAATGATTAATACAGTTCAAATTACTTAGAGATAAAAAGAATGAATATATGAACATACAATCCCCAAAGAGCTGTTGTTTTGTTTAAATAACAGAACTTTAATTTCTTGGGTTTGAGAGCTAAGATCAAGATATTGAAAGTCATGATATTAATATTTATTCTGAATTATGATACCAGAGAGAATCAGCGATTTCGAGTTTGATATCCTTAAGAGTAAATAGATAACCGAGTTCTAATTATTGATACGAAATATTATTATTTTATCACTAAGCAATTAGTCTGACCTGATTAGTCCTGGAGACTTGACAGCCGTGGGCAGGGCGGTGGCTGACGCAGCAGCATTCGCAAGCGTAACAGCTGGGCTGGTTGTTGGTATCACTGTGGTGTGATGGGACATGGTGCCAGGAGTGTGCACCATTGTTGTGGTAGATGTGGGGCTCGGCATTGATACAGACACTTGGAACGCATAACCCTAAAAAATATAATTCAAAATATATTATAAAAAAGTTGTCAAATTGGAGTTTGGGTTGGCTTCCTTCACTATCACTTACTTTACATTATTGTACAGTGTTTCTACACTGTCTTATCATACATTTCCAAGCCATTAGGCCAGGGATACAAATTAGTAGATGCCCACACACCTCGGGCTTCTAAATTATTTTTGCGGGCGCCTAAGTATTAGCTCAGACTTGGCGCATCGAATAAAATCTAACCACAGAAGCATGTCAATATTTGAAACAACAAATAATTTAATGATTATTAGTATCTGTCACTGACTTTGACCCAACAGAATGCATTAAGAACTGGTATGTCAACAAATCACGCCGGTTTGGCTATGGGCAGTAAATCAGGCAAGAAAAGTGGGCCTGTAGATTTTTTTTGGTGGGCCTCTAAATATTCTGTGTTTATTTGCAAGCCTGCTTGAGACAATAATTAATTTGATTTAAAGAAGTAGTGTATTACATTTATTATCTACTACTCTTATCATATAAAAGACATATTTAATAAGCTTTTAAAAATAAGATTTTGATTATAAAAATAAGACAAATTAAATTTTTTCCCCCCTATTTAACTGCTAAAACCCATTATGAATAAAATTTTAATGAATCGTCAATAAATGTATTATCTAATTGGCATCCTTTAGCCCAATAAAGCATTATAAATGATGGAAAATGTATAAAAATAAGATACAAGTAAAATTTAATACATTTTTCCAGCAAGAAATAATTGTATTCTTAACATTACTATGTTAAATGATTGTCCAACTTAGAGAAAGCCACCCCATCAATGTAAGCATCTTACCTGTTCATTGGATTGCACCTCAATCTTATAACCAGGTGGCAGAAATGTGTTGAACCCAACAATGAGCTCTGGATGACCTTTGAAAAGGTTGGATACCCTCTGAATCACACCAGGGGTATCGATACTGCAAAAGTCGACAAACAAAATGCAATGAGTTAGACTTGAAATATGTAAATGGTGTTTCACAAAATGAATAGTTAGCACAAAGTCAATACAAGGGAAGAAAAGTGTAGAATAGTATACAAATAAATAACCACAGTGTTAATAATAATAATAATATTTAGCACGGCGTCTTACTACCCGTTCGGGTTATACACTTTAATTACTAATTACTCTAATGGATTAGGAATTGGGAAGGTTGAATTAGAGGAAGTAAACCCGCATTTGAGTGGAGGGAGAGTGGAAAACCATTTAGGAAAAACCACCCTCAGTTCACCCGACCGAGATTCGAACATCGATCTCCCCGTCCTCAGCAGTCGAGCTCAACACGACAAGCGTGTTAGCCAACTACGCCACCGAGGCGGGTAACCACAGTGTTAAAGAGGGAAAGTGTAAAAGAAAGGTCAGAATGAGAAAGAGTGGACAAAAGAAAGGAGGAAAAGTGGATGGGAAAACGCAGGTAAAGTAGACCAAAGGAATTAAATTATTGAAGGAAGAAGAGATTATTTAGTAACGTATTGGTGGGTTTTATAAAATGTGTAGTCAAGTGTCAAGTTTAGCACATAAAATTAATTATGAAAATTTAGCTGTAGCCAACATCGAGAAATTACCATGCCGCAAAGAGCCGGGCAATTATGCCTGAGTTGGCGGTAGTGTAGCACCATACAATAATTGCCTTCATACCTACAGAGGATATCAGACTGGTTCAGTGGTGCAAAGAGATATGCCAATAATTTTCAACTAAGTTATACTTAGTTTCTTATCAACACTTTGTGTAGCCAATATACAAAGAGCTGAAAAATTATGCCCTTGTTTACAATACGGTAGCACCATATAACAAACAATTGCCTTCACACACAGAAAATAACTGGCTGGTATAGCGAGGGAAAATTACTGAAAGATTTCAATTCTTTTTACCCGCTTAAGTGGCCACATTGTCTAACGCGCTAATGACGAGGTTCAATCCAGGTCAGGTGTAATGAGGGTAGTCTTTTCTAAATAGTTTCCACACTCACTCCATGCAAATGCATGTGCACTAAATCTGAATTAAACCTTTCTAATACCTATATATTACATAACAGCTAACAAAAAAAGGCAGTTTGAATCACATTGTAATTTACTGATTTAATGATTATTATAATCCATATTTTGAGTAAAACATTTTCCCATATATTTTTTGTAATTTGCCAAATTACCGACTTATTCCCGTTTTTCCTAATTTCCCGGAGGGTAGACAACCTGAAACTAGTAGTAAAACGTGGTGCCGAGGAAAAAAAGAGTATTTGTTGGTGAGTTTTGTCGCTCTCACGCTCTTTTGTATAATCATCTAGTACTGAATAAATGTCTATATGTTGAGGTCAGAGAAGCTTCAATAATATCAATACCAATTTGATAACTGGAATAAAAAATTGACAGGGTTTTATTTTAGGTCATTGCTAAAAGGTCGTCTATAAACCACACAATGCCTTTTTCTTGTTTTTAGCGCCCCCAACCCGTGTTACATAACTTTTTTCACAGAGAATGAATGTCATTTTTTCATAGAGAAGTTATGTGATACTAAAGTAAGGATTCAGATTTAATACTTATTAAAATCTATTTTAAATCTTCATTATAAATTATTTCATAGTATATTATTATTTATACAGACATATCGGGTTCATGAAGAAAAACCTGCTATATTTATGTTATGGATGCCAGGTTTATGATCCGAGTAAAAGCCAAATGGCACTACTATGTGCTGACTAGGATCACCCTTTTCTGTAGTGGTGCTAAATGATGATGCTTAAGTGCCCTCATCCAATGCTTGACGCTGGGGGAAGACCTCTTTCTTTATACTGTGCACTTTTTTTTAGTCATATTATCATCATAGAGAGCTATTTAAACAATTCCAAGTATATAACTTTCCCAAATTATGTTTTGGATTAATCTACAATTTTACTTTAGTTAACTTATCAATACCTAGATAACCTCTCCCCACGTTAATGAGGATAGATTGTACCTCTAAAATTCTACCTTCCTCATTTCTACTCCATTAGATAAATATAATAAAAAATAACTAGAATAACTACAATTTGACTATACCACCCTACAAATGTATATTAAAAAGGTGGAATTTAAAGAAAATCTACCAGTATTTGCATGGAGGGAGAGAAGGAAAACATTTAAGAAACGCAACCCTCAGTAGATTTGACTGGTAATCAAATCCCATCTCCCAAACATCGGCCATCTAGTCTACTGAGAGAATAACAATTTAGACAATGTGGCCACCATATGGTCTGTATAATAGTTGCATTTATATACATATACACTAGATTTATCAGAAGGGAGAAGGTATAGACTTTAAATCACCCACCTTTTGACAACAATTAATGATATTTGAAGCTTTACTTTTCCTAACATGCTGTTGGTATGAAGAAATAACACTATTGATGAACTCCTCAAACTTGCCTTGAGATAAGTTCTGTACTTTTGCTTCTTTCCATTTCACTACAACATCTTTTTGAGACTTTTACACTTTTTTTTTTCTGGATAGAGCTTTTTTTATACGCAAACAATGAACAAGTCTCCTTTTGTTTTTGTATAAATGCAAGCGATTATTCACGACTTGTGTAAAAGAATGTGCAGTAGGAATTTAAATTATACTCAAATTCAACTATAATATGTTTTCGAATGTGATTAGCGTTTGTAGTCTTGGGCAGACAATAACACCTAACCGCATTATAAATATTAATACAGGATGGCTACAAAACCTTTTACAAAATTCCCTGACTTTTCCAGGCAACATTTTTCCAGTTTTAATGGTGGATGATGACTTTAGTTTTATTTATTATTGATCACATGTTTTAAAAAAAATGTATCTTCTAAACATATACAGTTTTATCAGTTATTTTGAAAATTAAAGTGTTATGTTATTTAGGTAGGCCTATTATTAACTTTTGTTCTAGTGTATAGTTGCAAAATTAATTGGATATTTTAGACATATTTTTAATCCCCTGACTTTTCCTTTATTTTTAGTTAAACTCCTTGACATCCGAAAATTCCCTGACTTTTCCAGGTTCTCCCTGTCTGTAGCCACCATATAATAGACAAAAAGTTCTAAACTTGCATTTTCAACGCCACAGATATTCGGAAATTATCAATAAGTATGTTTATCAAAGGTGAAAACATGAACAATAATATTGTTTTTCAACATTAGAATTTGAGTTTATGATCTGTGTTACATAACATGTAACCTCCCCCTTATAACATCACTTAAGACATTAGAGCTCCCCTCCCCTCACCCCTCAAAGTGTTACTTGGTTTATGGACGACCACTAATGTGTTAATAAATTTTTAATAACAATTATTATTGTGAGGTTAAGTATATATTTATTACCATTAGGACCTGAAAATAAGCCACTTTTTTTTTTTGCAATAGCCTTTATAAAAACCTTGTAAACTTTGTAATACATAACAAATATGTTAACTTTGAGGACTGAAAATATATTGAAGTATTTTATAATCACCACGAGAGTTTCTAATAAGATTTGAAAAGTTTGACCAAAATTTGAAGTCACGCAAAGTGAACTTAACACAGATCACTGTTACATCAAGGGATCAGAACACTTCATAGCATTCACATGGGCCAAGATGAACATTTTATAGTAATACGTATCTGTCAACAAGTCCCTTTTTGTGTGCTCGCACGTTAAATTCCTTTTGCAATATTATGTGGTTAGTTTCAAAGGCTCCGCATGTTGCATTTAGATAGCAACAAGCAGCTATAAATAGCTCATAAATGTCGAACGCGATGAGTTACACTGGCCTTAACTAATGTGTGAGCCCGTTTGATTCAGCACTTTATTTGGTTTTGTTACGTTAATACATTCACACAAACCACCTTATTTACAGTACAACACAAGTTTGCTTATATTGTCTGGCTACGTTGACCAATCAACGGGTGGAAATTTTAAAATTTCAATATGGTGTAGGCGTGCATTCTGGGATTGGATAGTGTTTAAATTTTAATTTATGGCCACAATTTTAACAAATAGAATTTTATTATTAAATATAATTGCACATGCAAAATTACAACAAAAATTGAAACATTTAAAATCTTTTCAGAATGAATCAAAGTTTTCTTCTTGCTTTGAAATGTTTCAAACAGAGAAGATTTAGCCACTAGTGAGTGTCTCACCTTTGCGATTTGAACTCCTTCATGATGTCAAGGAAGTCGTTGTAGACCTGTGGCTGGTTGCCAAACTTGTACTTGACCTGGTCCAGATACGACAGAGCGTCCTCCACCTTGAGTCTCTGGAATTGCTGTTGCTGACTCTGTTGTTGCTGTGAGATACCCGTAGTCGTCACGGTCGGGTTGGCAATGCCCAGGGGTGATCCTGCCCCCACCTGTGTGCATAGTAGCGTTACAATAGAAAATGGATTCATGAGGAAATAACATTTTGTTTTATTTTTAAAACCATCAAAGTCACCGGCTAGAACAGAGATGGTCACTTCTCCCGCATCGCCAATATTTGATAGAAAATTTATTATATTAAAAACCGGTAGTGTTTTGCAACAGACAACAATTTTTTTTAAACAAAAACAATAAGCATTTAAAATTCCAATATGTATACTTATAGGGGGGGAAAAAACACACCGTAATATACACAATGAAAGTAAGTAAACCTCCTTTCCCTTTTTGTGGTAGTTTGTTATATGCATTTGGAAGAAGGTACAGGAAAGGTGAATAGAAAACAGATAAAATGGAACAAACACAATTATGGCTGTTACAATAAAAAGAACAGAGCTCACACTTTACATTGCTACCACAACAGACCTTAGCGCTTTATTCAGTGGCAGCACTGTAAAGTGTAAGCTGTGTTCTTTTCATTGTAACAGCCATGTTGTGTTTGTTCACTCTCATAGAGTTATCATAAGACCAACATAACTAATTTACACAGCTTCATTATTACCAAAATGAACGCACAAAAAGATAGAAAAAAATGTATAGGTAAGAATTGCTTGGGAAAGCAAATTTAGAATATAGAGTTAACACAAACTAAGCCTGCTATGCAAAAATCTAAGCCCGTCTCCACAATCAATTTACACTAGGTTTACACTAAAAGCTTACTGTAGTCTTACAATGAAAGAAGGTGACCTGGCGGTCTAGGGGTAAGGTGTCAAGACTTCTGTGCTGGGGGTCCGGGGTTCAATCCTCGGTCCCGGCACAGATTTATCTGATTACCAAACCCTTCCTTCACCTCTGACAAGACATCTTGTGAATGTGAGGAATGCCAGGCCTCCACCGTGGTTCGGATTCCACGTTAAACTGTAGGTCCTTCATTTCATCTCACAATCACCCTACCATTACACATTAGCGTAAGTGTGTACAACCCGAACGGGTAGTAAGACGCGGTGCTAATAATAATAATACAATGAAAGACTACAATATGGACCTGAATAAAAGCTGTAGCATAGCGGAAAAACGCAAACTTAACATAATAGGTGGCTTTCAGGGTAAACCTAGTGTCTCTTGCCGGGCCTTAATATAAAGTAAAAACCTTTTACTGGTTTGTTAGTTATAAAAGGCCGGGAACAACTGGTCTAAACATAATTCCTCATATCTAGCTCTTTAGAGGATGATAATTCTGGCAGGTATATACCTTGTGCCTAATAGCATTGTGAGCCTGCGTATGATGCAACATCTGCTGCTGATGTGCCTGAAGCTGGGTGGGGGTGGGGGATGGGGACACCTGGACACAACTACCGCCTCCCTGTAGGCACAACACAAGTCTCATTACTTTGTTAAAATCACTGCTACAGTTCATTATCAAATTTAGTTGTTCAGAAAATAGTTTTTTCTTAAAAAGCACTTAAATGCATGTGTAAATTGTATTTGAACTTTTATATCAATAACAGTATTATCAATTAAATAGTCTTCATGAACAAAGGCATGGTATAAATCAGATCCTGAGCCTTAAGGAAGTTTCGCTGAATCAATCAACACTGGGGCTAGCTAGTGTCATTGCTCAGTGAAAAAAGCTCTTCCAAATGACTTTTGACATGTTCATCATAAAGGAACCATTGTAATAGTAATGTGCCAACTGCGGAAGTTCTTTGTGAGGTTGGGTCACTACCTGAACCTAATTTTGTGGAAGTAGGCCAAATGACTTGAGAAGGCTATTTGTGTCTTCTCTCTAGTGAAATGAGCTTTTTTTAAAAAAAACTTCTCTTGATGGCACCTAGCAATATGCGTGTTGAAAGACTCAAGCTCAGCCATTTTTAACCTGGAGGTTGTGGGTCTGGTGTATACATTGTCTGTGGTCAAGAACTAGTTTGACCGTGTGAAACCCTCAGCTCTCATAATCTGTGCGCTCATAGCGGCACTCTGACCATAAAGAGCCTCACTGCCCTGACACTCTTGATCTACCCTCGTAGTTCTAAGACAGTCTAGAAACAGTGGAACTCAAAATAGACAGCCCCACTCGCGGATAAGAATCACATCATTGGGCAAGTAATATAAAACTACAAATTCTCTCATTTTATTACTAAACCGAACAAGAATTTTTTTTAGATTGTAAATTAACACAGCATATTCAGATGGCCAAAAGAATTCTCCGTTAAAATGCACTGACATTTCCAGATTTTTCATGGTCAAAAATATTTTTTTCCCAGTGAATATATTTTAATTCGGGGTACCAAGTGAGGAATGGAATTAATATGTCCTAAAAGTTTGAACTAATATTTGTTAATTATCTACACCTGTGGACAAAGGTGTCAGTCTTATCTTCTCTGGTTAGTTGGTGACAGGGAGGTTGAGGTTCGAATCTCGGTTGGGTGTACTAAAGTGTGTATTTTTCCTAAACAACTCATCATTCTTCCTTTAAGAACATGTGGGTGTACTTTTTATAAATTGTAACGTCTTCATCCAGAAATAGCTCAAACAAAGCGACAAGGTACACACAAAACAATATCTATACTATTAATACACAGATCTTAAAATGATGTAATTATCTGTACAGGCCACTCATGGTAATTAATAACACAACTCCAGAAATTTTTGTTTTAATTAAGTTGACTACTTTAGTTTATCCAGTAATTGAGTGAAACATGTCTCTTAAAATAACAATTTTTTAAGGTTTATAATGGGGTGAATAACTTATGAACATCTCCAATATTACAAGATATAATCTTAAGTAAGGATAACTTTCAAATTAGTTGATAAAATATATAATATTGATGGTAAAAAAAGTAATTCGGGTAGTGTTTGACTGGACTAACGAAATTATACAAATGGTCAATAGAATACAAGGATGTTTGTGATAGATAATATTCATTGTTATAATTTAATTAGATTAACAGCCAGAGGGTATGTTGTGCTGACCACATTACACCCTCTATATGACAATGTTGGCACTACCTTCGCCAACATTCGGCGGCGGGTCGGTTTTTGCACGCTTGCGGACTTAATACTGTAAAGTTTTTTTATTTAAGGATGCAAAACATAAAAAATATCTTAGTTTTACAACTTAAAGATGTGATTACGCAATACTCTCCAAGAAATGAGTAAACCAATTAGCAGTACTGTTAAAAAAAATCAATATCACAAACAGGCAAAAATAAATCCCAGCATTCCTT
Organism: Timema douglasi; assembly: GCA_901482245.1. Classification (NCBI taxonomy): domain Eukaryota; kingdom Metazoa; phylum Arthropoda; class Insecta; order Phasmatodea; family Timematidae; genus Timema; species Timema douglasi. The sequence goes on from CABEEJ010000762.1 coordinate 112,070, forward strand.
GTGCTTATGAACGAAGTGATGACCAATAGAAGTATTTAATAACCAGGAAAATACTGTTAAAAAAATCAATATCACAAACAGGCAAAAATAAATCCCAGCATTCCTTGTGTTTATGAGCTAAGTGATGACCAATAGAAATATTTAATAACCAGGAAAATGTGTCATCCCGATCCTAATCTTCGGTAACCAATATGAAGTCCCAATATAAGTATTCGATAGTCGACTAAATGTGCACATGCACTTAATTTATCAAGATTAACCAAATAGAACAAGATAATCTTCTTTTATTGAAATTTGTTTATGTTCATTATTGATACATATGAATATAATGAAATGTTTGTCACATATATAGTATTAATGGAATCTCTCGTGCCATATTAACCTACAATTTTTTACATGCATGCGCAATGGATGACCTTGATTGAGAAGTAGAGAAAATCAAAGCAGTGTAATGTTTAGGAGGTTAGTTATTAGTTTACTTGAGCTGTGATTGCTGTATCTAATATATGAGAAGAGTTAACTAAATATTATTTCTCAGATTTAAAATCCCCCTGACTAACCTAAATCAGATTTTGTTTATGTTTCCTAAAAATTTCACATATGATAAATTGGGCTGAAAAATATTTTCAGCTCTAATGTGTCTGGGCTGTGGAGTTTTCTTTAGCATTGTGAAATTATATTTGAATACATTTGTCAATTAAAATTACAAATAGGAGTTCTAAAATAAAATAATAAAGTTAAAATGATATATTTACCATATATTGTTATAAAATTATAAGTTTTTATTTTGAAGCTAGAGTCGATACATTTTAAGCAACAGACTCCACTCAAAATTGCTTACCGCTCCGACTCAAACTCCACAGCACTGGTCGTTAACCAAACAATAACATGGAAAGGCTTTTAAAACCCAATATAAATTTGGTGAAAAGTTGACATTGGTGGGCCTAAATTAAATATTTTAAAGATAAAATAAGGAGCACACAGTTCAGCAGTGTTTTACCTTAGGGATGTACAAAAGTCGAATCTTAAATGCAAGTTAAATTGAAGCAACGTTAGAAAACACCCAAAACCAAGTCAAAGATAAGGTTTTTGTTGTCATGACATAGCAGTATTTTTAAGTTTTTAATTTGGTAAAGAGAAAAGTTAAACGCTAGGAAAAAACAAAGTGCACTATATTATTTTATGCTGATGTCTGAATTTACCTATTCTTACGTTATAGATGTAATTTAGTCAATAGTCTTTGTTTAAAATATTATTCAGTGCTGTTTTAAATATGAGTTTATGTTTAAATATGTCATGTGAGATATTTAAAATAGGTTCATAATATAATAAAATTCACTTTTTGAAACGTTTAAGTGATTGGAAGGTCACTGCTGTGGGTGTGGTCAATTAATTGGTGGTGGAGGGGGGGTGGGGGGGGTGATTTTTTTTAGTTGCTAGTGGTAATTAAATCCACTTAATTTGGGTTTAATAGCGTTCCTAGTTACCCAACACCTTAGCTCAGTCAGTAGTGTGTCTGCCTTCTGAAGCAAGGGTCCCAGGTTCGATTCCCGACAACTGGCCAACAAATGTATCATTGATGAAATATGGGTTTACCCTTTCACATTGATAAATTAATGGTCGGGGACTGGATGCTGTGCCTGTTCTAATCTTAAGTTAAATAATAAGACATATGAAGTTACAATAAGCCTAGCAAGCTGGTAGTGGAAAAATATATGACTCGAATAAAAAAACACCACAGGTTGAAAACAGTAATGAATGTATATACATGTATTGTGACTGACCTTAGGGACAGCGATGGGTGTGGTAGCCCCCGGCATGGCAGGGGTGTACACTGGGAACTGAACGGTAACACCCTCAAGTCCCCGCGGAGAGAGTGGGGTTATGTTGTGGAACACGCCACTAGGCTCCTGCTTTGCTCCAGCCTCCTCCACTCGACGTTTCATCTCAAATCACATTGAGGCAGCTGTAATCATACCATATCATATTACTATGTGAAAACCAACGTCTAACCAGCCAGACATATTTTGTTCAATAAAGTTGGTAGTGTTTGTACTATTTCTAAAATCAGTTATAAAATGCCATTTATTTGAAGTCTTTAAATAATGGATAATTTAAGTGGTGTAAAACAATCAACACCATATAACTCATTAAAAAAGTAATTGAATGTGTTTATATTTAAAAACTGGTTTTCTATTACTTCCTTCAGAAATTTGGAGTCATAAAAATATGTATTATTAGTTATTACCCCAAGAAAATACGGTCTATTCAATGTTACATATTTTCATACTGTTACAAACTTCACTAGATGGTCAAACTGTTTTTGTAAATATTTTGTGGGCTTTAGTTATAAAAGAACATTTATTTATTTATTTTGGAGGCCAATTAAAACAAGATACAAGTATGAATATAATACTTTTTAAGTTATTATTTCATGTACTATAGTAAATTATATTGTTGCCACAACCGCAAAACAAAAGACCTAATGGTTTTATTAATATTTTTATTCTTTCAATAAGTTATGAAAAAACTATTAAATAAAGTAGTACTAAGGGGAGTATTATTAGAATCATTTGATAACACTTATTATTATTATTATTGCGTCTTACTACCCGTTCAGGCTATACGCACTTACGCTAATGTGTAATGGATTGAACCCTGGATCCCCAGCAACAAGCCTGACACCTTACCCCTAGACCGCCAGGTAACCAACACTTGTTAATGATGCTATAGTACTATTAAGCAAATTATTATTATTTCTGAATAGGTCAACAATAGTAACTTTCAGTCAATGTTTGTAATAAGGAACCTTCTGCTAGCTGTCACCACCTTTCCTACCGTTGATGCCCTATTGACTTATTTTCTCCAACAGCTTAGATTTGTCCGACTATAATTATTTTGAATAAGCTAATGGAGAAGAGAAAAGGTAGAATTTTGAGAAAAATACACAATGTTTACAGTGAAAACTTGAACGTCCTAATCCAGCAGATGCCACTATAACTCACACCTTAGTGGAAACCACTACTAAGCTTACGGATGCATATAAAAACTACCATCGTACTGTATACACATTATAAATAAAAATAACTTTAAACACGACTAAAATATAGGCTTAATATAGAATATGGCTTTCAAGTTTGGAAACCAAATAGGCCCTAGTAACAAGGATAATAAGAAAAATGTATATGTGTCTTGGCGCCCTCAAAAATATGTTGTGAACAAATACATATAAAAGGAGAAAACACAGCGAAAACTAATTAGTTTTGCTTGTTTGGATGAAAAACTAAATTTGACAAGTCCCCACAGGTGGTAACTAATGCTGTGGAAGTGTATAAGTTTAATTAAAGTAAAGGACCTAAAGTAAGTGAAAATCAAGGATGTAAATTTGAGTTACAATAATTCTTGTGGTAGGCCTACAGCCATTTAAATAATTAGTTTAGGTTATTTGTAGTATTTTCTTGCAAGATGGTGGGAATAACTAAAGAGGTTGTTTCAACCAGTATTGTTTAGCTCATCGGCATTGAAATAGTGTGAGAAAATATTTTAACTCTGTCAGTGCACCAGCATTCAAGAGATTATCACACTCACCTGGTATGGTAACAGCACAAGAGCATAGAGTAGCATATTATTATGCCCGTCAGCAGGAATATTTTGATCATTTGATGTAAAGCTAGTTGCTTTCACTAGTTAGATTCACTCTCAAGGAAATTATAACTTATGCATTATTACCGGTTTGATCACATTTTGTATCGTCCACCAGTTTTAGTGTCGACTTTGCTCCTAGCTTCAACGCAAAGAGTAAAAGCAGTTTGCGTCAACGATTAGCAGCTGATCACATTATTTGGGAGTAAGATTTAAGCTAACTTAATTTAAGAAATAGTTTGCATCTTTGTGTCTGCCTCTGGTTTTAAATGAAAAAATAACAAACTAGGTCTATATTTTGCAATACACCCAAAAGATTTTAAATTATAATAAGAAAATATTAATGTTTTAGTAATATGTATGCTTAAACCCCCCACCCCCAAGACTAATCTTTGTAGAGTTTTGTTATGTAGCTACTGAATAACTTTCTCATGTCCTAAAAAAAAAGTATGGATACGGGAAAATGACAAATTCAGGAGCCTGCATAAAATTAATAAAAACCGCCTGTACACAAATAAATGTTTCCGCCATAAAGTTCATTTCACAATTACTTTTTTTTTAAAAGTAATTAATCTTCGTTTATTTAGTAGAACCTTCACTTTTAAAATTTAACAATACACGTTCAATATTAACAATGTTTGCCTGGTCTCTTTCAGTGATATTGTGACTATACACCAACACACTCGCGGTCTCAAACGCATTAAGTGCATCCGTAAAACTTGGCACTGGTTCGAGCTCGGCTTGATCGTCATCCTCGTCACGATCTTACCCATCCTCAAAGCTAATTCATTATGTTGTGATGAACCCCTTTCCCTGCGTCCACCAGACATACATTCAGCTCCCTGCACTAGCCGAATCCTGTATAACTGCTTGAAACACTTGATCACACCCAAATCAAAAAACTGTACAATACTGGTGCTGTTAGAGGGAAAAGAACTACCTTTACATTCCTCAAACAAGATGTGTCTGGAGATTAAGCAGAACAAATTTCCTTCCTTGTCGACTGAATGATGCATCAAGAGCTCAAAGGAAGTCTCTGAAAATACCTGACTTCATCCTAGCTTTCGATTTGGCATAGTAGGCCACAGGTGTCGTCTTTACAATTCTTAATAAAACACCGTGGTGTCGCAGACTTTACAATAATAATAATAATAGACACATCACTTTCTGTCCACAGTACCATCATTCACCCCTTCTCACTTTTTAACTCTGTGGCAGGTCTTTCCTTTCAAAGTGAACATTTGGTCTGGCAAGCAATTGAAAAATAGACACATTTCATCCACATTATACATGTCCCAAGCTTCGTCGACCTCCAGCGGTTTCGGAAGCCTCTTGTATCAGAGGTCTGTGGTGTTGGTGTCCACACCAACCTCCCCCGTTCCCCCACAAGACAATTGTTTAGCTGATAAGTGAGGTTGCATGACTGAATCTAGCTACACCACAATCCAAAAACATTACCGCCGCTGCTACTAATACAGACTGTACCAACATTTGTGTGTGTGTCTTTCTTAAAAATGATCACTCATAGACTATCATTCTTGGGAACTAAAAATTCTGATCATTAACAATAAATTGATAAAAGATTGATACAGGATTTTTTCTATTGCAAAGATTTTTTTCAAGGACCATAGAAATAAATTTATCAAAAAAGTTTAAATGATAGATAATTATTTTATTGATTGAAAACTGTAAACGTTCACAGATCCTCCCTTTACAACTTGAACAAATCACAGATCAACGCACATAGGTACTCTAGAATGCGGATGTTTGTTTCGAGTTAAGTTACATGAATCATGATCACACATGTTTTTTTTGTGAACCTTAAGCGAATGTTACGTAAAGTTAGGTTGACCGTGATCCCGGCATAACACAAACTAAAGTACAACAAACGTAATCACAGAAAATAGTGTCAATCTAGCAGATAAATTTTAGAGCTAGCAATGTTTTAAGTCATCCAACTCTTAGTGATAGCTTAAATGTTTTGTGTCATGGTCATAAAAGCCCGGCAGGCATGGAAATCACTCAAGAAAAACTGTAGGCCTACTTTTAAGTAGGATTGCTCAGCTTTTGAGAAATGTTATGTATACTAATTTATTGGATTTATTTGGCTCATTGGAGTAAATTTCCCTGATTGAAAATTAGTATTTTATTCAAACTCTAATTTTATATAGGCATATGGTGAGAGAATAATAGGTAGGCTAGAGGATCTTAGCTAACTGAATAAATGTTCTTAAAACGTTTTTAATTTTATAATATTTAGCCTATAGTCACTCAAACCTAAATATTATTTAATTTACACATCTAAGATATATGTGCACACATAAAAAAAACTTTGCACCTATCATTAATGACAAATACAACTTCTTTTTCAAAATTGTAAAAACTATAGGAATGGAAATGTTAAAAACATACAATAAAGTAATGGTATATTAGAAAATATAAACTAAACAAATTAAAATAATATGGAACGCTTTATATGAAATGGCCATGTTAATCAAAGACCAACATGTAAAGCAAAACTCAAGAGGTCAAACCATGAAGGGTTGAAAATCAATATCTATAAATATACATTTTTCATAATGAGTATATTTATCAATTAAAGAAAATTAATTGAGAATATTGTACATTTTATGTGCCACGCAAGTATGGCTTGAAGTATCGAAAACGATTGGTGCGACCTTGAAAATGTAAACACCATACTGAAAACAAGGACAAAATAAGGTTAGCAGCAACCTTTCATTTTACGAGATAGTTATATGCCTGTCATCCTATAACCATGATAATATAGTGCAAAAATATAGGCAAATGAATGTTTCATACCTCATATGATTTTTTCTTGAAGTTGACGCAGCAAATATCAAACTCGTTGTCGTCCATAAGGATTAAACAAAAATTTCCAAATATAAACCTTTACAAACACTTCTCTTGTTTTGCTGTGACAAAATACTATATTTCACTCACGTATATCATCGCAAGCTACCAAATTTCACTTTTAAAAATAATTAATGTTTAGAGTACTACGAATGCCGATGACTCTTGCAAACAAGCTACCAGCAAAAGGGGCGAGAGAGATGGATAGCTCACAATCCTTTACGCCTACCTCGGGGCCTCACACTTCAGGGACGAACACACAGCGTCAATGCATCCAAAGATGTCGTAAGGTATTTGAATTGAAAGTACGCAACGCGTGGTAGGCAGTTTGGACTGAATTATTTTCCTCTTTTCCAATAACTCTTGGGGTGTGAGTATATAATTGTATCTCTCTATTAAATAAAGAAACTAAAGATATTATATTAAAATCTTTACACTAACGTGTAGGCAAACAGAACATTTATAATTTATTCAAAAAATTATATTTTATTATATTACATATTTATAATACCACAAATTAGTATAGTTATTTAATGTATTGCTTTAGTTAAGGGTAGCCTACTTAATATACATATTTGAACCAAAGTTTATCATTAACATAAAGATTCAATTTAGTTTAATAAACTTATTCAAAATAAAATACAACCTAAACGGGTATTTGAACCCTGGTTGTCTGAATAGTCCTCGCGTTTTAAATGGAATAAAATATAAACGTAACTGTTTAAAATAATAATAAAAAAATTGCTGTGTAATTTATTAATTTACACTATTTATCAGTAGGCCATAATTGTTTCTGTAGCATAAAAATTCTTTCAAGGAAATATATTCAGTAAAATTATGGATGACATCCAGTGGACCTAATTTCACAAGACCTAAAGTTTAGGAGCTATGCCTTTACGTCTTATAACATTAGGTGCTGTGAAGTTAGGTCTTACGGGGTTTAGTTCTTATAGCATTTAGGTTTTGTGCCGTTAGGTCTTATAAGGCTAGGTGTAATAAATTATAACTTCCATCTCATTACAAATATTCAGTCCCATCATGACCATCAAATAAACAACATTAAAATAATCCATCACCTTCTAGATTTTAGAACCAATGACCCTGCTTTGAGGGTTATAGAACCTGGGGTTATGGGTGCATATCAGGAGCTGCGTGCGGGGGGAGGGGGGGGGGGCTAGAGCCATTTTG
>CABEEJ010000762.1:119904-142667 GCA_901482245.1 Timema douglasi
GCTGAGGGTTTTTTTTTTTGGTAAGGGGGGGGGGGCGGGGGCCAGAACGGGGGCTTTCTGTTAAAAACATTGAAATGGGAAAAAGGGAAGGGGGGGGGGGGGAGCAAAACTGTAAAAATAACGTTAATACTCAATAGTATCAAAAATTGAATTTTGCATCAAAAAGTGGTGTCAGGGAAAGAAAGGTAAGTAAAAGGGAAGAAATGTCATAACCTTAAGAGGAAACGTTGGTAATTTACTGCTATGAGGTGAGGGTGTTAAGGATTTGGTGTAGATGAGATATTCAGAATATGTAAAGTGCATCAGTATTCACCTGGAGAGATAATGAAAAATCGTTGCTGGGCGTAGGGAATTTGTCATCATGAGGTCATTCCAAGCGTTTTGGCAGTGTTTATTAAACACTTTATTTCTAAAGGTTATGTTTTATATGACGAGAGCGATACACCCAGCAGGGTTTGAACTACGACCTCCCATTCCTCAGAAAACTAGACAAGACAAGACTCACGCCTTTGTTTGTGTTCCTATCAGTGTGTTAAAAAGAATGTTGTTTTAGGACTTATGCCACCATGCCATACAAATTTAGGTCTTGTGCCTTTAGGTCCACTACCTGTTTGAACAGTTAAGGATATTTTAAAGTAATCTATGAAAAAAATTAATTTTAGGTCTAGTAAAGTTAGGAACTATAAAATTAGGTGTTATGAAGTTAAGAAGTTTAGTTTAGGAGTTGTGACGTTAGGTCTTATAATTTTAGGTCCACTGCTGCATGTCCAAAATTATATCTTTTATTGATATAAGATAAATAACCATTGACATAATTGCTAAGTATCACTGTAAATATGTGAAATGTTTTACATATATTTATGTAAGTTAGTACATTTTTAAAACCCTATAAGCCTATAATATATACCTTAAAACAATTTAAAGTGTAGTTAAGAAACTTCACAAATATTTCTATAATTATTCTTTGTGATAGACTGATATTTTTTGGTGGACGTTTAATAAAGGTTACTATATTATTATACATGAATAAATTTTTATATCACAACTTTAGAAAGTGAATATGGCAATATGAACAAAACACCATCAAAAACCAATCTTCTTGTCATGGAAACAAATCTTTCCTAAGTGAACCAGGTGAGCTCTAAGTGTACTCGTACTGGGCTGTCGAAAAGGTTGTATGCAGTCATTTGATTATATTGATAGGCCTAGTAATTTTAAAATATAGTAATTAAACATGTAAAAAACCAATTTATACTTGAAAAATTATTATTATTAGCACCGCGTCTTACTACCTGTTTGGGTTATACGCACTTACGCTAATGTGTAATGGTAGGGTGATTGTGAGATGAAATGGAGGACCTACAGTTTAACGTGGAATCCGAACCACGATGGAGGCCTGGCATTCCACACATTCACAAGTTGTGGTTAATACTCTCTTGAAAAATTAAAAAGCTGTCGAGTAGAGTTCACCTTTTACAAACCGTGAAAGGTGAGTACTGCATAAACCTGCTGACCATTTGATCTTGAAGCCATTTATTTATCTATCACATGAATTGTAGAGTTTCTTTCGAAAATCTAACACATCTTTCGGTCATATCTTACAGCAATGGAAAGCTTGTTGTTATTCTTATAAGCCCAAAATACAATGGAGCCAGAAGAGTTGAATATCATAAATTCTTTGCAATGTCACGTGGTGAAACATTTAATTTTACGTAACAACCTAGACCCTTGGTTCACTCTGCTAAAACTTCAGTCTTGTTCCCTACTTTTATCCATTATTTTAAGCAAAAAAAAACTTCAGAAAAACCATCAACTCACATGACCTATGAAAGGAGAAGACACACCAACATTTAAAAAAATGCTGTGTCACATGCCTTAATTCCCTGCCGCCTATTGGCTGTGTGGGCATTTGGGGTTTTGATGAAATCAGACTGAGGGACCTAAAGAGATTTTGCTCACTCTAAACCGCTATTTTTTGTAATATTATTTAAAGGAGATCTATAAGGCTTTGTTTGATTCAGAGTAGGCCTACACAGAAGTATTCCAGTTAACATGGAGATTGAGAAAACAGTGCTAACTGGTTTTTTCTTTTTTGATTTGTGACTTGTGATCTTTTACATGTTGTTACCTCAGTTCTTGAATATTTAGCATTGCAGAATTAGACGAAAGACTTTTTAAATGATGAGTAAAAGTTGTCATTAAATTCTAGGACACCCTTGACCAATCGATATAACTTACCGCTACTTAGAAGAACTTTTGTTCCTATTATTATAAATGAGGAACATGGGAACAAGTTACAAGAACAAATAAAATCAATACACTGGTGCTGTTTGGTTGTTTTTTATATATAATATAATCAATCGCAAATCACCTTGGAAATTTTCTCAATATTTATAAACACTGTTATTTAGAAAGTTATATCATTAATACTATATAAACCTAAGCTAGACATAAACTTGTATTGTGCAAATAACTTTGGTTGCTGCATCTTGAAACCGTAAAATAGTTATATTCAAAACCATTTCATGAGGACAATGTGGACATTTATTAGAAATAATATTATGCAAACTCAAAACGTGAGGGATGGATGGAGATTTACACCATGGCTGGTTTAGGAATATAATCAGCAACCGCACTTTCTGGGAAGAGCATTCAATTGTTGTAAATAATCACTTGTCTTGGTTTATTTTTGTTAAACTAATGTGTAAACCATATAACAAATATTGGTAGTAGTAACAAAGACCAGTCGTGTTGAGCTAGACCACTGAGGACAGCGAGATCGAGGTTCGAATCTCAGCCGAGTGAACTTTTTTTGTATTGTTTAAAAAAAATGGTTTTCCACTCTTATTCCACACAAATGCGGGTTCACTTCCTCTAAATTCAAACTTCCCAATTCCTAATCCATTAGTGTAATTAGTACATGAGTGTGTAACCCGTACGAGTAGTAAGACATGGTGCTAAATAAAAAATAACAAAGATATAAAGAAAGAAAAATCATATTAGAAGCTAGGCTCGATATTCTCAAGTCTGTAGAAAGGGGAGAGCATGTAGGTAATTGGCAACAATAATGGTTTGGATTAAATCCATTATTTGTTTCCCATGAAATGCCTCAATTTTGATGGTAGGATTAAAGTTACAATTTGTGGTTATCTTTGACATTTTTATTTAGTTAACTTGCTAATTAATTAATAAAGTGCTCCTCGCCTTTAAATTCCCAACAGACGGTGAAATCCAGCACTTTTCCAGGTTTTTTCCACTGATGAACAAAATTCAAACACAAGTCCCAGTTTTTCTGGTTTTTACTATCAGTGATCAAAGCAACTACATTTTCTATTTGTAACTTTTTGAAAAGTAGGCTTGATAAATATGTCATTACATAGTTAACTTCTTTTCAAATTTGTGTAAGAATAACTAAATATCAATAGCGATCACTTGATGTATTTATAGTGCAAACAACTGCATTCGAAGATAATAATATATATAAATATGACACACCCTTATTTTGGTTGAAAAATCATAATTCGTTTTTGGAACACAAAAATTAGTAAATCAAAAACCTCTATATTTTCATTCATATTGTGAAAGTTACATTTAGTTAAAATATAAAAATAAATTATATATTATAGGTTTGTTTTTTCTTGAGATAGTCAAAAAGACAATGTCATATCCTGGATAGCCGTGGAGCTGTTTGCCAACTTGAGGGGCGCATGTCACCAGTGTACTTGTTTGCAACACTTTTATCACTAGGTCCTGTGTGCATTCAATTAAACCCACAAAATATAATAGTTTGCAGTTTATTTCTTGTTTCTCTAACTACCTAGCTGTTAGCTGTATGTACCAATCCTTCCTTTGTTAGTGAGCTGTATGTTTGTTAGGGTAAAATATTGAATGTATTTATTGGCGGCTGCTAACAAAGACCTCCCTTGGCATCCACTTGTCTGGGGAACAAATACCTCTTAGGAGGCTCTAACCCATCATGGCTGTATCCAAGCGTAGCCACGCACATTGCATGTGCAGCGAGAAATTTAGGAACTGATGACCCTGTGCCTGCCAATGATCTCTGTCATCACTGGACAAATGGAAAAACCCCATTCCCCACCTTGGCCAGCTTCAATCAGTGGGAGGAGTTGGCTCCTTCCTTGAGTGCCAGACGCTAATGTAAGAGCGTTAACTTCTCGGAGATCAGTCGTCTAATCTCAGGAATTATCCTAAAGAGGGTTTAAACCTGAGTTGCCCAGCAGGGGCCTAACCAGCCTTCTCAAAAGAGACTACCAACCCCTATTCACTCCCAAACAGACAACCTCAACATAGATTTATCCAGCCTTTGGATAAAACCCTCTTGCCTGATGCCAGGACGCTGCCACGAGGAACATCTCGTGAAGGGTGGGAGCGGAGCTTCTTGTCCCATCCGATCCAAGAGTCGCCACATGGGTGAGCTCGTCTCAAACCCGTGAGCTTCCAATCCCAACCTGGCGCTACCCTCAATAACTTGGCGCCGGTAATTGTTGTTAGTACTTTATTGACTCTCCAGTGTTACTATGTGTCTGGGCTCAAATAAACAAGAATACAATGGCTAATTTTATGTAAACATAATTTTGAATGAAATAAGACGAGTTTAGAACTATTTCAGACAGTGTAATAGTTTTCAATAGTAAATACTTATTTGTGTTAATTTTTATTTACATATTTAAATACACCATATATATATAAAATTTGAGGATTTCACCAGCCTACATGAACACCTTGTAGAATGAAAGTTTTTAAATACTTTAGTTGTAAGTTTAATGAACTATCCAATTAAATAGCTAAGCTTATACCTACAACTTTGGCAAATTAAACACCAGACTCATTTATTGGCGATGGAAAGCTTGTGAATCCAGCCCCTTTAATTATTTCGAATTTTGAGACCATTGATTCATACACTACATCATAAAAGCCTGTTGAGCTTTGATTTTTTTTTCTTAATACCTGTTTGGATTATACTCTTATGTACTATTTACACTAATATTTCCTTGACTAAAAAAATTATAGTTTCTATAATAAATAAGTTTGCCAACTAAAAATATGATGCAAAACTTGGAAATAATATGACAAGAACATTCAAGAAAACATTTTTATAATAATATGTAGTGAGGAGTGTATGTATCAATAATATTAGTTATTACTAATATGATATGACTTTCACTATTCACAAAATAATTTACAATTGGACGATTTTTATATGTATTTTTAATATTCCAATAATAAATTATTTAAAAATAAAATATGTAAGGTTCAAACCATGGCTTAGATCACGATTTTAATAAAACAAAGGTAATCAGTTAGGAAGGAGGATTCAAATATTAGAGAAGTATCTGACACAAATTCTAGACTTACTCATGCCTCCAATACTTTTATAGTTTGTCTACTGGACTAGTGTTTTGAAATTCCAGTATATTTTCTTTAAAAATGCATTATATGTAAGGCTTTCAGAACCAAATAATCCCTAGGAAATGTCAAAATCATAAGATGAAAAAGTGTATTTGATCCAGCCATCATATATATTATATATTACATGCACACACATTACATTTGTTTGAATAACTTCCACCATCCCCTGAGAGCTGATAATTTCCTCAAGCCATTTGTTTTTAATAATTACTTTGTTTAATAAATACCTAGTAATAAAGATATAGAATCCTCAAGGAAAAAATAACAAATATTATATTAAGAAAACGGTACTTGGAAATAAAGATATTTGCCGTTATCTATTAGGCCCTATAGTCGGAAATTAAGATAGTACCGGAAAGCAAAAATAATAATAGAATAGGGACAAAAATTAACATTACTCGCCAAACTTTTTCAGCTTTTGCATTTCATGAAAAATATGATGAAAAACATGAACTTGGGCTGGTTTTGAAGGGGGGGGGGGGGNGGGGAAACTTAATAGTCGTTATTATTAATTTATGCTCACAATTAAGCTTTCTTAGATTTATATCAGGGAGTTACAGTGGTCACTCATATAATTTATTTAAGTGTTTTTTTTTAAAATTCTGATTTGATTATGTTTATCGAGTTATTTTAGATTATGAAATATGTTTTTACAATTACAAATAAATTGCATGCTAATGACACTCCAAATACATTTATTTGGATTAAATATCATAGTCTTAGTTGTATTTAAAAAATAATAATTTGAATAGCCTATTATTAAATTAATTATACATGCTTGGGTTTCATTTTAGTGAACAATTTCTCTTTAAACAGTCCATTGTCTCTGTCACGTGAATACTGATCACACGATAGTGTATTTACATTAAGTGACAGCCGGGGTTCAATCCTCGGTCGCGGCAAAGATTTATCTGATTGCCAAACCCTTCCTTCACCTCTGACAAGACGTGTATTAATCACATCTTGTGAATGTGTGGAATGCCAGGCCTACCACCGTGGTTCGGATTCCACATTAAACTGTAGGTCACTCAGCAGTCAGAATTAAAAATCCTCCTTGATCTTTGAGAGTTATTTAAATTTTAAATGTTATCGTGCAGCTCGGTTCATGTCACAGTACACTCTTTAGGAAAGTAAAGGAACTAACTATCCCTCCAAAAGTATTATTAATAATATAATTTTGTATTCCTCATAAATCTCTTTTTAAGACTGTAGCTTATTGGAGTCTTATAAAAATTCTAAGGGGGCATTCAAGTATTAAGTAAGCATCTTAAGGTGTAGTGGGGCTCAAGCTTTGCTTATTTTTGCTAACGGGGGAGGGCAGTGGCCAGAACAGTGCTTACATAAGACAAAGACTAGTAAGAATGGCATAATAATTAAATGTCCTCTGCTAATAATTACCAGGAATTTATAAATGGCAAGAAAAATAATTGGTTATTTACATGAACAAATTACATTTAAAAAATGTACATAATAATGTAAGTAAGATAGATGGATGGTGGTCCCTTATTTTTATTTTTTTCTTATAAAGGGGTAGGCTCCAAAATGGCCTACATGATGTTTGAACCCCTAACTACAATCCAAATTATCTTTTAAAGCACTTTAGATATATTTAAGAGTTGTTAAATACTAATTGACATAATATTGTCCTGTTGGGGACTTAAATTTGAGAATCTAAGGAAGAAACCCTTTCCTCCCCCAAAAATAAGTGTTTGGGTGTGGCCCTCATATATAATCCTCTCCAATTATGTAAACTTATATGCAGTACTGAGAAAACAAACTTTTTAAAATATAGCATGTTAACTTCAAATAATTAAGATGTAAGTCAAGAAAGACTGGTTATTATAAGGTTGAGGTTACCACTCCCCTTTTCAGTTTGCATAATTATTGTAAATAAATTGATGAAAGCTCCCGTGGCCAACATTTCAGTCAACAAGAGGCTTAGTATTTTTCCAGAATTTGATATAAAATTATTCAAGGATAAAAGTTAAATCAGGTGTATTTCCAGTACCTTATGAGTTTGAATAAATTATAAGAAAACCCAATTAACTTATTTTTGACAATGTGTGGTTTGGTTTAGGAGTGACCTCTATTGCATTTATTAGGTGAAGTTTTGTTGATAAATTAGCACATGCTGTAGTATATGTGAAGTTCAACGCCAATCATTCACGGCCAAGGTAATTAAACAATAATACCAAAACATGGTTCAAGTGCAGTGTCGTAAAAACAATTATATTTTTTTTGTAAATTAAAGTCAACCCTTTCATCAAATGAGTCCGTGTGGTTATTCAAAATAGACATTTCAACTCCCTTCCCTTCACTACTTTGAATAATTTTATATCCGCGACACAAGAAATAATATTACTGAGGCTAGTGATTCACTAAAGCAGCCTTTAGTGTCAATACCGGACGATCTCCATTGTTTAAACTTCCTAACGCGGCCCTAGAATGTGCATCAACTTGGCCGGGCGACAAAACTCAGCCCGGGCAAACACTAGAGGAAGAGGAGGGGGTGAGAGAGGAGAAGCTGTCCGCAACAATTCCCATGATGCAGCTGGTTTCAGGCAAAGTGCCAGCTGGCAGGGAACGAACATGCGCGTCCTATTAGAGTGAATGCGGGATACACAAAAAGAAACACACTTCTATGACGTCAATGGAAACCAAGGTAACGAACTGTAGGCCTATGTAAAATATTCGATTCGACAAATATTCCTCTCGAGAAGTTGGAAGGACATTTTGAACGCAATGTCCCAAACAACAATAGTTGCAAATCATTTAGACCTTCTCATGAATTACTTTTTATAAAACTACAATCTATTTCCATAATTTGGCCACGCCTTCACCCCAACCCCCTTTACCAAAGCAAAATCCTGCAAATACTCTAGTATCTGCCGTGAATTATTACGAAATGAATTTTATAAAACATTTCACTGATCGTATTTTTCTATATCACTATGCGTAATAAAATCAATAGGGATACTTCATATGATTTGATTAACAAAATCACCTCTCACCATCTGGTAGGTGCATTATGGAGTTATTTTAGTATCACGTCGGTAAATGGATCAAGAGACTTATCACTGCCAAGTGCCAACAAGTCTTGATTGTGATGAGGAAGGCTTCTTGTTCCATTATGCGACTGTCCCACAAACTGGTTCCGGCTCTACGTTCTCGACAACACGTACGAATCCTCATTTTTCGACACGAAAGTAACCCAGACCAAAAGAGCAGTTAGTTGCGTCTAGCGAGGAGAGGCCCTTGTCGAAACTCGAAAGTACCTAGGTATACGCTGTTGTCAAGTTAATTTAATTGTGGTAATTTTTTTTTATAATATCAAGATCGCTTATGTATAGATAACTGTTGTAACACAAAAACTCTGTTTTATAATATGTATATAAAATACTATAAAGATATATCCGTTTATTAAATATTCCGATGTGCTACTTTATTATGCAAGACTTGGCAACGTTGCTTTGTAGTTTACTTACCCACCTCCTTTCTCCGACTTTCAATATCCACACTACATCCAACTGCACAGACAGGTGGGGAATGAATCGATACACAAGAAGAGTAGGCAAATCTCAACCTAGTGAGGTTAACTCATAAGGTTGATTTTCCAACACACTTACAATATTATGTTGAACCTTGTAAACGAACGTGTTAGTAGCGAAATAAATTTTGAACGTTCATAACAAGTTTAGCATAGTGGAAAAGTAAACAAAAACGACGTACAAATGAAACATTTTCAAAATTATCAATGTTACGCACTTATAATGAATGGTTGGATATAAAATCATGAAGAAAGTATGAATTCGGATAAAAAAAATATTAATTTCAACCTATCTTCCACATAGCCTCCTTATTCAAAAATCCTTTTTCTTATTTAAAATTCCTTTAATTGTTCCAATGTTTTCTAGTTTTATTAATCTAGGTAATGTAATTAAATAAGAAAACCAAGAATTTAAGTAACATTTTGTGAACGTTAAAAGAAAATAAACAAACTAATCGCAAGACCCAAACCAATAGACTTATAAACGATAAAACATTGTAAAACAATCAAGTGATAGTTCAATTAGTTTTAACACTGTATAAATAATAACTCAAGCTACCTAAAATGAATATTAACAGAATTATTGATAAGTTAAAAGCCAAGTTTGAAACGTAGTGGGCAGAAACCCCAAAACACAAATTAAATAATAATTCCAAAAGCTTACCGCACTTCACATTGGCTGTAACAGCAAAAGTAAGTTTTCAAGTGTCAACACTATCTTTAGAGTCGAATTAAATAACGATAAATATTTACTAAAATGTTTTACTTCACATGTATATGAGCGCGACATTTGAGCAGGTGACCGAGCCAGAATCATGGCCGATGTTTAGTATAATAAGTGTATACAAATAGCAAGTAATGCACAGGTCAGGGCCCCAATAATAGACTCACCCAAACTGGCCCTATTCGTCATCTTAATTATTTTGAGAAAGTATTTACTTAATATTTTTATGTTAACAAATGCTCATAATATTTGTCCAAATAAATTGTTATTTGCTTTCATAGTAATTCTATTAACTATTCTAAAATTATGTATTGAAACACGCTGTTACATCATTCTCATTAAAAACAAGACCATCCCTCAGCTTCATGAAATGGACCCGACCGATGAGAAATGAGAATACAAGAAAATTTCCCCTACAGCCGACAGCTCACTTTTATTGTGTTGTTTCTAAAACTAGTGAATGGGTACTGAACAAACTTGGTCCTACTCTCTAACTCTATTAGAAGTATACCCTGATTTTGGTTGGAAGAACAGTAGAGAAAATTCAAACATATTAGTTTGCGGCCAACATCGGTAATATTTTATCATATTATTAGTGTTATTTTATAGGTGTTGATGATATCTATCAAAAGCGACAGTTGGAGATAGCATGACGTGATGTATGAATATATTAAAATTGTTTTAGTAACTTTAGTAACTAACTTCTACTGTTCTTCCTACCAAAATCATACTATACTCATTCTTACAGTAGTTAAACCCGTTCCACTTATTTAAATCTATAAAAATAAATTATAAAACTAGTGAATGTGTACTGAACAAACTTGGTCCTACTCTCTAACTCTATTAGAAGTACTCATTCTTACAGTAGTCAAACCCGTTCCACTTATTTAAATCTATAAAAATAAATTATTTTTTTAAAAAGTCCTTAAATCGCTAGGTTAAGATCCTCGGAACAAATACATGTTTTGATTTAAATTTAAAATTTCTCTTCACACATTTCTTGATACCATTTTTACATTTCCGTTAAACACAGAATATATAAAACTCAAGAGAATAAAAGTTGAAATAGTGAAAGAGAACAATAAAGCGTTGACTTTACTCTCTTTTGTAGGAAAAATTAACTGATTGTTGTTGAATTGTTTACAAACATATTATTATCTGGGTCATTGTGACATTATCTTCCATATAAACTACGATAAAATAAAAAAAACCTGCAGTGTTAGTTTGACTTTGAAGCTGCCATCTACTGTTTTTTCTCCAACATAGATGTAAAGAGAAGCGGTCTCGGTAGCTCAGAGGGCATTTTATTTGTGAACTACATTATTTAAGAATTACGATAAAAGAACTTAGTAAATCAAAAGTTTGCTTTTTGATAAATGTCTAATAAAGTACTAAAATACTGCACTTTTTATGGCAGTATAATATCTCTGTTCTATTAAATAAATATATAACAGAAGGTCAATTTTCGGAGCAGCTGAAAATATTAAAAAAATTCCCGTGTATAAGAGTGGAACTTTGAAATGTGATCCATTAAACTACAGGCCTATCTCACTTATTTCTTCATTATCAAAAATATTATTAAAAGATTAGTTATATTACTTAAGTTTTTAGACAAACTACATTTTTTTAAACCCCCAATATGGGTTCACGGGTAAATCTGATACACTAACTAAAGCTTTTAAAATGATTGATTAAAAACAGGATACATTGGATGACAATACAAGCTTTCAGAAGATTTATTTATTGATTTAAAAAAGGCATTTGACACTGTCAACCATAAAATTCTATTATACGAGCTGTCTAAAATAGGAATAAGAGAAGTAGCTTTCGAGTGATTTAATAGCTATATTACTAAAATAAATCAATACACTTACATAAACAATCACGAAAGTACTTTAAGTGGTATCACGTGTGTGGTTCCTCGAGGTTCAGTAATTGGGCTGTACTTTTTATTATTCATGTAAACGATATTTTCAGGTAATTTTTCAAGGCCATTTACAACTATATGCAGATGACACAATTTTATTTTATATCGGACAATATTTTAAAACTATAGCACAGGATAGTCAAACAAACCTTAAATTATTATATCATTAGTTAAGAGTCAACAAATTGTCACCGAATCTTGAAAAGTCTAACTACGCCATTTTTACTAGACCGGGAAACAAGGATAGAAAGAATATAGGTAATTACTAAATAACTTTGGTAATAACGTACTGAAACAAGTAAGGAAAGCAAAATATCTTGGTTTGAGCATTGATAGCTCACTATCTAGGAACCCCCATATAAACCATGCCACACCATGTCACCTCGAACGTGTTAAAGCCCATCTACTTTGCTCTGGTTAACTCGCACTTGTCCTACTTAAATGTTATCTGAGGCAATACTTTTAAAAGTCATTTAATATCACTAATAAGACTACAAAGCACAGCAATAAAAAATATTTTTCTGCGAGGACAAAGAAATTAAGCTTAAAATGTTGGGTATTTTGAAATTAACAGATTGTTTTTTGGATACGCTTGTAATAGTATTTAAACCTGAAAACAACCTAACTATTAGTAACCATTGGGGAATACAAAACGGGGTATTACTCTACAAGAAGTTTGAATAATTATTTCCAGGACAGAGTAAATACCGGACAAAGCTCAATAAAGACTAAGGGATTAAAAATTTTCACCACAAGAAATAAATATGAAAAAACTTAATCTTTTTAAAAAGGAAGTTAAAAGGTACATTCTGGAAAATAATTTTGACCAGGTGATATGTGGGTGAAAAGGTATCTGTAATTTTGTAGCAACTGATGTTATAATCGGAGCAGAATGTGTATGTATACCGTGTGGATGTGTATGTATACCATACTTTTTTTTTGTAAAGGTTTTTTGTATACTCTTATATTTATTTGTAATTTTACTATCATTGGGGTGATTGCATCTAAAATAATATGGCTGGGTGAGGACAAATAATGCATGTCCTGTAATCGATCTCACTTTTCTAAATGTAGGCTATGTAAAAAGTTAATGAATGAACCACGACTACATTAGGATATTTATATATATACGAGCCGATTTTGGCTCTTTTTTTATAAACAAATTCTGAATAAATTATCAACTAATAACAAATTATTTTAAAGACTTGAAAAGGTGTTATTGGGTGCCTTTATATTTTCTTTGCTCACTTCACGTGGTGAATTTAAAAAAAAAAGGCCTTAGAACTTACCTTTCCTTGAAGAACAAGGCTAGTTATCACGTGTCATTTTCCATTAATCATTTCCACTCATTCATTTTTCATGAAAATGAAAATTAAAGGAATTTGTTCATCTGTATCATTGATTTATGACTGTCATGATGAGACTGACCAACTTCCATTTCACTTAGAGAAATGATGACGTTTAGAATAAATGAGAGCTGTGGTTTGTGAACTGGGTAACTCGTTTTCACTTTTGATGAAAGCTTTAAATAATGATTCAGTATAATGAAATGCGTGTTCTGACGTTCATTTTGTATTCATTTTCAATGATTCATCGAAAATGAAACGTGAGAACTGGCCTAGAACGATCAACAGCATGAACATCTTGGATGACCCAATAGAAAATTTTACTATACCTTTAGCTAATATCATTGTTTTACATGAAAACTGAAACGGGGGAGGATGTCTATCATGCTCCAGGGTGGATTCAGGTCTATCTCTTTATCAACTGTCAACATAGTCTACTATGCGTGTCAATAATCGTTAAAATCGAATTTCTTCCAGAAGCAGCCATTACCTCTTTGTCCATTGGTAATTTGTCCGATTTTATTTGTTCCCATCCCTCTCCTTCTACCTTCTTCTACATATATAACATCTTATAAATAACTTAATGGTAATACCCAATAATAGCTGAGTTGTGTTTTAGTTTTTACAACAGAATACCGATATTTTTATGGCCAGGAGATTAAAAAAACACTGACAGTAATATAATAGATTGTAAAATTTGAACGAATAGCCTTTGAGAAGATTTTATTAAATAATCGTATCACTTGAAGAAAAATAACTTAACTTGAACTATTCTATGATTGGGACTTTCGATTCATCGCTCTTTCCGGATGGGTAGCCATTACTTGAACCTAGAGGATTTACTCGATGACTGGTGGAGGATGTTGAAGGATGCAGCGAAACTGATGTTAAGGACGCACAGGGTCTTTAAGATCAGCCCCAATCGACATGATTAAGAAATAAAATCCTGATCTATTTTAAATATCTGAATGACGGGGAATGGGGATCTGGGGTGGTGACCACAGCGTAAGAAAAATACAAGAGACTGACAAGGAGTGTGAGTTGGGGGTGGAGGTGGCGTGACTCCAGATGGGATCAGCGTAAAAAAAACAAAGTATGTGGTATTGAAACCAGATAAGCAAGTGACTAAGGAAAAGAGGATGATGTGTTTGGAGAACTGGGGCAAGGTCATACCTCTCACGCCTTGTTTCGGACGTTAGAGTTATGTTGGTCAAAGTGAAGGTAGTTCAATGTGAACACCAAGTATAGGACTAAATCTTGCCAGGGGAAAAAATTTCCGGGGATGACGTCGAGTAAAACAATGGTTTGTGTTTTGGCTTAAGCTGGAGAACCCAAGAAGAACAAGTTGAAAGGCCATTGAGGACAAAGGAGAATTTGTTTAGAATGTCACGGACGTCAATGGACTGAGCCATGAGCGCAGTGTATTGCGCGTAAGGGTGAAAAAAAAAACTGCAAATGGGGCAATTTTTGACTACCGTAGTAATGATAACATTGACAGAGAATAGTGACGATTGGAAATAGGAGAACCCTTGGGAACACCAGCAAGGACTGGATGGTGGGAAAATAGCACAGCGTTAAGGTGAACTTGAAATGTCCGACTTGACATAAAGGATTGGAAGAGGTGAATAATAAGGCGAAAAGGAAGTCCAGCGACAAGCAATTTGTGCAGCAGACCAACGTAAGATACAGAATCAAACGTACCTTAGGGCCAATTTCATAGTGAAATTTAGTAAGCCTCAAGTGCGGCGCTACACTAAATACAAGACGACACCTACCTAAACTCGAATGGAATGGGCCGTTCTCGCATAGGAAACTGGCCCATTCCATTATGGTTTAGGTTGGTGTCGTCATGTACTTAATGTAGCGCCGCACTTAAGGCGTTCTAAATTTGACTATGAAACTGGCCCTGACGAAAAGCACACAACTCGTCAATACTCTATTATAAATTAGTACCATGATAACAATATATATTATATTCATAACATTTGTTATATCATACACGTTTATTATTTGAGTTTTTAAAGTATCAATGTAACTTTAAATCAGATTGGAAAATATATCTATTTCTATCATTCTTTTTGTAGAGAATTTTTCAGTTTAGCTATTGGCATCAAATAGTCTAGCTTGTTTTGTGACCAATTACAATAATGTAACGTGTACCGAAAAGTCAAAACGAATCAATTGATTACACGTATTATCTCCATATCATTTAATTTTAGTATAAGATATAAATGGAAACAATACGCTCTTCTATTTTCTAGTAAGTAGACCATAATATAGTGTATGATTTAGTGAAGTAATGTTAATTTGTACTGTCAAATCTATTTTTGTTTTAGATTCATAATGAAGTGCAGTTCCTATATTCTACTTTTTGCATCTTTATACGTTGTTTTGGCCGATGATGAAACTTACAAAAATGTACGGTGTTTGGGTAAGCTATATAACATAATTTTTATTGCTTTCCAACCTATATTTGGATCCACACCTACATTGGGATATTAAAATAATAATAACATACAAACTAACGGGCTTTTCTTTTCCTAACAATATACTAATTTAGGTATCCTATCTATGTTGTGACAATGGCTGTATACGAATAGTCTACTTATGCGGCGTCGCTTTGACTCGCGCCCTTGATAGCTGCATTGGCAATCACGTTACCAAGTGTAGATCTGTCTGAATAGTCACGAAGGATGCCTATGCACCCTGCTCTAGGTCCTGGTCACCATAGATACAAAGTCCACCAGTCATGCGCTGTTCTCACGGTGTTTGACTGGCAATTGTTTTGGTATTATCGTTTCGTCTGCTAAACCACTAACTTACGTTTTCCACCATTTTAAATAAGGCTGCCGTTTACATAATTTTTAAGATTTTTGGTTGGAAGCAGCACTGCAGTCCAAGGTTGCTTCCTGTTGCCATTCAAATAGTTGATGCAGTCTTCGCTACGAACAGCAAGTGAAGTGTAAAATCAATTCAAAAACTCAAGGGTCCAACTAGGGAGCCTTGGACTATTTGGATACAGCCCTTTTGATACATAATTGCAGCTTAGTCGCCATTTCGGCAGGGTAGATAACTTTTTTTTTAAATTTTTGCAACAAGAAAACTAGTTAACCTAATTGGGTTGTTACAAGCCATTCCAATATAAATATATACAGTAGTACAAAACTAATAAAATCTATATTTATTGAACTATACTTTCCGCATGGTTATTGTTTTTAACATATAAAGACAATTTTAGAACTAGTATGCCAAGATTTTTTTTTCATTTTCTTAATGATACATACAATATTTTTACCATCTATACACACAGCCTTTTACTAGAGATGGATTGAATACAAATTGACTCCTCAAATCTTAAAAATGTAGGCCTACTATTTTATTGGGTGACCTGGTGGTCTAGGGGTAAGGTGTCGGACTTCTGTGTTGGGGTTCGGGGTTCAATCCTCTGTCCCGGCACAGATTTATCTGATTACCAAACCCTTCCTTCACCTCTGACAAGACGTGTATTAATCACATCAAAACTGTAGGTCCTCCATTTCATCTCACAATCACCCTACCATTACACATTAACGTAAGGGCGTATAACCCGAACGGGTAGTAAGACACGGTGCTAATAAAAATACTAATTTATTTAAAGTGAAAATATTTCAAATTTATTTTTAAAAAAATGTTGGTTAAGGCTTGGTACCACGGACAAAATAATGCTCTTATATGATTATGATGTCATAAAAACAAAGATACTCTATGTTTACTAAATTTATATTTATACAATTTTGTATTTTTTTCTGACTTCTCTAACTCTCCCAACTACACAAGTCCATTAAAAAAATTATGTATTGACAGCACTTCCACAAAAGGTCTAACAAGAATTGCTCCAAAATTGCAACTCACGAATTTAAACCATGCGATTTATCATGACGCAAACGAGTTCTTTACAATGATGCACCCATGCAGTGGATACAAATATTTTATTCAGTTAAATATTTCAAACATGATAAAATAATCATAAAATTAAATTATTATATATTATAAAAATGACAAGTTTTTTTTTTTTCTAAATAAAGACAATACCTAAGCCCTATATTAAAAAGTATTAATGTAAGCACTATCATACACATTATCAATAACATCGCAAAATGAAGAATAAGTACTTTTAATTATGTTTAAATTATTGTTTCGATTAAATTTAAAAAGTACTAAAAGTAGTAAAATAGTATGAAAAACTTGTCTACATTATTTTAAATGTAAAATATAACAAGAAATTAAAAAACATAACATTTATAACAAAACAGTAATCTTGTACAAGTGTTAACAACCTAAAACCTAAAGATATGATTTTTGAACTGCCATACAGGTAAAAACCTGTCATGAACATATTCTACCCAATCAGGTTATACAGGGCTAGAGGTGAGGAAGGTGGAATTCAGAAGGAATCTACCCACATATGCGTAGTGGGAAATCATTTAGGGAAAAACCACCCTAACCCTAGTACATCTGATTTGAGATTGAACCAAGATCTCCTCGTCATCGGCAGTCCAATATATTGCGAAAATAGTGCCTTAAGACCGTGCGGCCACCTACGTGTGTATCAAAATAATTGACAACAAAAAGTTTAAAATTAAAATTTAACACTGTAACCTGAATATATAGCTGTTGTTATCATTATTATTATTGTTATTATTATTATTATTATTATTATTAGCACCACGTCTTACTACCCATTCGGGTTATACACACTTACGCTAATGTGTAATGGTAGGGTAATTGTGAGATGAAATGGAGGACCTACAGTTCAACGTGGGATCCGAACCACGGTGGAGGCCTGGCATTCCACACATTATAGCTGTTTAAATAGGAAGACATATCTCACCTGCTTTCTTGGCCGCATGATCTGAGGTGTTACTATCGCAATAGACTAGACAACTGAAGATGGGGAGATTGTAGTTTGATCCTGGTTGTGTGTACTGAGGTTTTTTGTTTTACTAAATAGTCTTCCACTCTCCGTTCACACAAATGCGGGTATTGTACACTGCATCTAAATTCAACCTCACTAATCTCTAACACATTAATGTAATTAGTACTTAAGTGTATATCCTGAATGTCCGGTAGGATATGGTGCTGTAAAAAATCATCGCTCTAATATTCACTTATATTTTTTTTTAACAGTTTGTCGAAGTGTGGTCGAAGAGATTGAAAACATAATTCAGAAAGTTGACCCTCGGAAAAAAGTCGATGTTGGAAGCTACAGGTTGGATTCTAAAGGCAACCAAAAACAAAAGAGTGTAAGTCTGATAAATGTTGTACTATAACTAAGTCCTTAAAAACCCTAACGAATTTAACAAAATGTTTGTTTTGAAAAGTATTTCTTCACTCTTTGCCCTGGAGCAATTACTCTACCGCATGAAACGTGTAGTAGTTTAATCCCTCCTCCTGTGCTTCTTCATAAACATGGTGCTGTAATATTAATGTAGTTGAACAAAAGAAGAATGTCCACAACAACTTAATTCTTCTCTCAGGTGCCGTATGCCCGTTCAGAGGTTCATCTAACCGAGGTCATGGAAACGGTTTGCAACAAGATGGACGACTATGTCAAAGCCACATATAAAACATCTGGAGAACTTACACTGTTACGGCTTGTCACGGATGATGGAAAGATGAATTCTCTTATGAGCGAAGTCGACATTGTACAAGATTCAGACCTGAACAAGAGCCTCAAGTTTTATGTAAGTTAAAATTATATATACATATATGACATGCTATGGTTGTGTCAGACTTGGCAGGGTTGATAATTAGCATTCTCGACCGCCCCATGAGGGGTTCGATTTATGACTTGGTTCAAATCCTGTTCTGGTTCACTACAAGTGCTTTACAATGGTTTTACTTTTTTTGCTCTACATATGTGAGTAAACTAATGGGGTAGGGATCTAAAATTAGATGAAATGTACCTGCATTTGCACAGCGGGGGAACCATTTATGAGGGAATAGTACAATATGCCAATATTCTAGCCCCATATTCTTTGTCATCAGCAAACCAGAATAAATGAAGCTAATGCCTTTCCTCAGCTATCCTGTTAAGTTAAGTTGTTAATTACTATTTAAATTAGTACCAGAGTCTACCTCATAGTGAAATCTGGACTTCTTTAACAATAACACTCCCCACTTTACTCTTTGATTTGGTGTTAAGACCGCATCCTAAGCTCTTGCACTTGGGAACTTCTCTAATATTAATGCTCACAATTTATGGTATAACTGTGTGCTTTTTCTTTTCTTTCCCTGTCACCCTGTATCACACGTTGGGGTCATTTACTTACTCTATGACATTTAGAACTTGAATGATCATTGCCACCTATTTCTATCTAGTCCACCTCATTACACCCTACCTCTTTCAGGTCCATTATAATGTAATCCTGCCATCTGCATCTCTTCCCATTGGGTTTGCCAGTCAATACTCGGAACATGTATAGGGGATGTGGAAGCAGCGTAGGAAACTATTTAGGAAAACCCACTCTTGAGTAAACCCAACCAGTTTCAAACCTGATCACCCCTGATCATTGGCTGTCGAGTCTATTGCGAGTGTGACAACTTAGACCAAAATGGGTATCTCCTTTTTGTTTGCATGAAAAATACCGTGTTAAAATTTTCTTGAAACTGGTAGATTATTTTCAAACTGTTCAAGAGTATATAGCCCACTAAATGAAATGATTAACCCATGTTTCAGTGTGAGGGAATTGTGGAAGAGTATGAAGATAACTTCCTTAAACTATTTGCCAAAGACGTCGCCAACATCGACATTAAATTGTGTTCAGATGATATACATCTGTGCTCACAGACTGAGCCGGACGACGACTATGAGTTTGAAGACAAAGATGAACTCTGACCTATTTGAATTAACTGGCTGTGAAGAGAATTATATATAATTTGGAATGTAAGGGAAGAGACAAGGCAAAGGGATCATTACATTTTTGCACTGACAAGAAAATCATATTTATTTAAGCATATTAAAATAGTAAAATTTGGCTTTTAATTTTTAAATAGATTGAGGAAAAGAGCATTGGCATAGAGAAGGGCTTGTAGGGAGGGTGTTTACCAACCTCCCCTAAAAAAATGAGCTGAGCATCGAATAAGAATTCTTTTGGACATTGAAATGATATCAACTGATTTTTAATTTAAATTATAAAAAGCTGTTTCAGATAAAAATCACTTTGCAAATATGTTACGGACACCATCACCAGCGCACTCTTGATTTATAAAGGGTTATCAACTTGAATTTATAGAGCACCACAAATTTAAAAGTTCATTTTAACCCTCCCTATAAATTAACTGTTCCTACGCTTCTGTCCAATGGGTCTTGCTTTAAGCATTTGTTGCAACTTAATAAGTTAATATTCCAATAAGGAAAAACTCTCTTCACTTTTTCAGGTATTTTGTTAATGAAAACCTCTTTTATAATTGGAAGAAGGTACTGAAAAGGTGAATGGAAATATATAGATTTTTTTTTTAAAGTTGCACATTTCACACTACCACCTGATGAGTTCCAATAGAATTAATGTAACCTAGGTCGGGGAATTGGGCGGCAATGATTGATTCTCTTCAAGAGGCAGCAATGTAAAGTGTGAATCTTGTTCATTTGATTGCAAAAGCCTTATTGTGGTTGTTCTCTCTAATATGTTTCTATACACCTTGCCTGTACATTCTTTTAATTTATAACTAAGGACCGGTTTGACTCTTGGATAAATATCTCTATCTGGTGCATAAGTTAAAAGTGTGTCTTATGACTGCCAGATAAAATGTATTTATCTATCACATTTTTATTGGGAGTTTCAAGTACCTGATAACTTTTATCTGGAAGTTAAGATGGTTTTTGCCATAGTGACGCGTTGGTTTTAGGTTAAAATCTTGGTTTACATGTTTAGCAAGCACAGGCTTGAGCTCTAACTATATAAAGTTAAAACATTTAATTCACTTTTATATAAACTGATGAGCTATTTGTAGAGTTATATTTATATAAGAACAGATTATCAAAATGCGAGTACAATAAATGAAATTTTGTAAATGTGTACCCAACTATTGCCCACATTTTGGTAGACATTGAAATTAGTACTTGCAAGATATCTTAGCTTCTGCGCCTATGAGACGACATCTGTTTCTTCTCACTCGTATAGCCGCCATTATTTAACAAATGTTGAGCATTCTCACCACTCGCTAGGTTGTAGCGTTATCAGCAGGGCTTATACACATGCACGCACCAGTAAAAACAGTAACGACCTTGGGTGTTCTAAATAAAAATATATTTAATCCTACAGATAGTTAACCTCCCGATAGTAGTCATAAGACCGGGCCTAAATGGTCTAAAGATATATATTTTAAGTTGTTATGTCACAAAATTTTGTTGTTACCTTAAAACAATTGTAAACTGTTTTCTGCTAATTTGTGTATTCAAACATGAATCTGGATTTCTTGAAGTGAAGTGGCTCACATAGTATTTATAAATGGAAAGCACATTTACTGTTATACCTCGAAACGTGCTTCCCAATTTTATCTCTCTTCAGTGAAATTATTTTGCTTGCATTGTCAAAATGAATGGCTGTACTTAATTTTTCTTTCACTTTCTTGTTATTTGTTAAGTTTCTAGATGGTGTTTATTATTTATAAATTTATTACAACGAATGTAAGAATTAATGATAAAGACAATTTTAAGAATTACATTTCATTAAAATGTAAATGATGAAATTGGCCTAAAACAAAGAAAAGATATGTGCTATTTTAACTATATCATATTTTGAAACTTGTCATAAATTTGTCTAAAAAAAATGGTAATACTACTAAAGTTTGTCTTCCCATCACCAGTCTTGCATTTTTTATATTAAAATTTAATAATAGATGTAGATTTCGGGAATATGAAAAATTGGTTGTGATCATTGTAAACTCATCTCTTATATACATATTAGTTTTTTTAACTAATTATTTTATATACAAATATCTGATGAAGGTATTTTAATTAGTGAAATCTTCAATAAGGTTCAAAACTGTTTGGAATTTGTGAGCAAATTTAATTTTTTTCTTTTTTAATGAAAGGCAAGTTATAATTTATAAATAAGCTGATCGGGGCAAAATTAGATAAAGAAATTACAAGTATAGACTCTTATGAATTTTTAATGTGGGTATAAATCACATATTTTTATATATCAAATTAAAGGTAAATTATGTCAACAATTTTGCTTTGAACAGCTCAAATAATTTATTATCTTAGCAGGCACTTAGTTATAAAATGTTTGTGAAAATAAATTTAGTAAAAAAAAACTTACAAGTTTATTCAATTTATTCAAACGTTTTAATGGCAAGTATAAATCAAAGAAATATATCATTGGTGAAATTGAGGCTGGCCCTTTCATTAATGAATTAATGAATTATTTTGAATTAAGCTAGTTTCTAAGTTGTGTGCCTATCAGAACAAAGTGAAGCAAATGATAATACCAATAAATAGTCTCCAAAAGAATATATCCCACTAAAAGAGACTTGGTAAAGTAAATCCGCTCAGTAGGAAGAGCTTTGTCCGACAGCTAGAAAAGTTACTAGATATACTTCCAGCTAAGTCGCCTGCATCTCTATAAGGAAAAACCTCTCGATAAATATATCAAAATTAACAATGTTTATATTTACTGGTTCTTGAAAATTGGACTAGCTGAAAACAATTCAGTAGAGAACCCAAAATATACAAGACTTATCATTTTACTATTCCTTTAGGTGGCAATTTAAGGCAAAACTATCTTTAAGTACCCCCCCCCCCCC
>CABEEJ010000762.1:142738-189185 GCA_901482245.1 Timema douglasi
TTAAATTCCCCCCCCCCCCCTCACAGGGTTATTTGTGTGCTTTTCCTAAGAAAAAAACTTCTGCAATGATCTGAAAGGGGTCGGTCAACTAATATTTCTATTTAGGATGAAATCCGTGTAACTTAACACACTAGGAATGATTTTTATACTCACTTTGGTGATTTCATGGGCTCAGCCAGGTGTCACTAGTTGGATTGGACTGCAGATGACAGGGAAATGGGGGTTTGAAACCAAGTCTGGTGTTATGGGGGTGGTTTTCCAATCCCCTTAACACGGATGTGGGTACACTTCCCTTAAAGTTCACCTTTCTCATCTCTGAATGTATAAGCTTGATTAGTAATATGATTCAATTCTTATATGTAATTAAATAAGATAATAAAGAATAATTTTGAAGGACTAAAGACAATTTTCTGATTGGGCTTAGAAACAGGTTCTTAAAAAAAATTGTAATGCATAATTTAGTGTAGGAGTCTTACACACCTCTTGGACTCATTATTGGAACACTTATCAACCTGAAGTTTTCTGCATTATTTATTCGACAACAACAAAATTGGGATCAGTTTATTTTTTTAACATGACTGATTACAATGTCCCCATACAGGATAGTTCCAAAAACCACAACTCCTTACTTAACCCATCCTCACTTCTCTATTCTTGCATATTCCCTTCACTTCAACAACATCCATATATGCGCTTTTATTCCTTATATGATAGATGGAACACTTGAATCCTATGGTGTTTTAGAGATTTGAAATACTCCCCAAAAATAAGTTTACCGAATACAATTGATGAAAAACTTGACTTCAAATAACAATTTTAAGAAAATGGTAAAGGAAGTAGCTTGCCAAGGTCGACCATTTATGAGGGTTCAGTGGATCTTGTTTGTGAGCCAGAGGCAGAGTAGAGTATAAGGGGTGTCAAACAATTACCTTTGAGGGGTGTCAAACCTAGATATTTTCCAGTTTCATACTTGGAGCTAATTGAAGAGGTGCCAAACATTGTTTTCTAGTATTTTTTGTACTATGCAAATAATAAAATATAAAACACCTAGGGGTGTGCTAAGGCCTATATTAATAATTAATGCACACAGGCTTCTTGATAAGCTTAGTAAACCAAGTTTTAATATTTAATTAAATCATAGCGCTGATAAAATTATTTTGTAAACTTGACACATGCATGTCTTTTTATTTACATTTCTATAATAATTATAAATTAAATTGTTTTTCCCCCCACTTCTGTATCAGCCATTTTGAATAATCAAGACAACATGAAGTTGTGATAAAATGCACCTGTAAGTTTGTCACAGATAATTACAAAGAGATAGAATATTAAGGACTACATATTAGAGGTGAATTTGGATGATAGCAGAACTAAGGCAATTTTTCTGCTTCATACCAGTAAAGGCCCAGACACACTCCGTATCCGTAGGTCCGTACTCCGTGGTCCGTAAGAAATCGATGCTACAATATTAGATTGCTCTGGCCACAGAGTCCCTATCCCTAAGTCCTTACTCCATAGAAGTTGCCCAACTTTAACTTTCTACGGACTCGTTTATATAGACCACCAATCACAGCCGAGTAAATATGCGCATGCGCCTTGAAATAAAGAAATTGCAGTGATGGAATCCGTCGTTAGGGAAACATATACAAAATGAAAAGATGGCTACACGCGGACCTATTTCAGAAACATTTTTCTAAAAATCTAAACACCTCAGGAAGAGTGGCTTCTAGGAAAGTGTTTTCTGGGAAATACCAAGTTCTCAGAAATATTGGCTTTGCTTTTGTAGGTTCAACACCCATATTTGGTTTCTTCTCTTTACTAGTGTCATTTAATTTTTTGTAATTGATAAATTATGGATACTAGTAAGTTTCCATCCAAAATATTAGTAGGCCTACATCTGTTTAGCATTTTCAGGCTATTGTAAACACTTATTATTTTAAGTTTGATAGTTAGAATAAAGTTATAAATATATTTCTTGTGATTGTTCTTAACCTATATTCTAATATAAATACTGGAAGTTTTCTCAACAAAGTTGTTTTTGGATCTCTTTTTCTTTGATCAGCTGACTGCTCGACACACACTCCATGCTGAAGACTATTTTCTTTTGAATTTTTTGATTGGATGAAGTTTCTTACTATCTCATTGGTTGAAACGGTCACATGATTATGGATATTGAGACTGTAATCGTGAGTAGAATTTCTTATGGACCAGTAGTACGGACCACGGATACGAAGTTTGTGTCTGGGCCTTTACCTTGGTGTTATTTCTTTGTATGAATTTTTTTATCTTTTACAATTTTATGTTGGCGATAGTGAATATAACATATTAACATTTACTAATCCATTTTTGATCTACGATTACCTTATGATAGTTCATGGTGTTTACGAGACTATAGTTTTGAAATTCCAGTATATATTTTTTAAGAAATCCACTATATATGAAAAGTATTCAGAGACAAACAATCCCTATTTCAAAATGAAAAAAGTTAGGGTAGTCTGTCATAGTTAAACATTTTTACATCAAGAATCAAGTGTCTTGATGCATATATTCTAGTATATACTAAGGATAGGACCCTAGAACAAAAAGGAATATTCATGGATTCAAGACTCAAATCATAATCATTCTTTTAAATAGGTACTAAGTTTGAATTATTGTTTAAGGTATTAAAATAGTTAAATAGTTTCTTGTGGTTATAAGCAAAATAATAGGGAAAACCTACCAACCAGACGCCAGATCATTATTTTACCATTTTAATGTAAACACTTATGCTAACAACATTTTCTAAAATTCAAATTTTAACTAGGTATTTGATGGCAAAATGAAGTTCCAGATTCGAAAAAAAGGTAGATATGACCCATCTTTAATAGACGTACATACACATTACATTTTTTGAATGACCTATACCCTCCTTGAGATAAAATCATAGCACAACATGGAGGGGGAAGTAAAGCCGATGGTTCCATGTGGCATGTAAAATAACCCTGGAGGTATGTGAAAATACCTCTTTAGAAGTACAAGTAATCAGCCTTGTTGGAGAAACTTCAAAGAATGATTACAGCCAGGGAGTAGAATCTACCACAAAAACTCTTTTAGCAGAAGAATGTGTCTACTTGAGTAATAGCCCACAAGAAACCATCTATGGGGGGTGGGGGGTTGCTAGTATAGAGACTGAGAATAGAAAGGTCAGCAAGTGAGGCAAATATTTCCACTGCAAGGTCATCTAGAAGGTCAACTAATTGTGTGGAAAACAAGATAGACCAGAGCAGGAGTAATTCAAGGGTGGTCAAAATAAAACTTTTTGAGTAGTCCAAATAATATCAGGGGGCTCAAAATGCTTGATCCAACATTTCATTCAATGTAAAATGGCTGAATATTTTTCCATTATCTGATTCAAAATTCCAGTATTAAAAATAAAATCAAGTATATTTCTAGTATTGGTAAACACCCTGCACTTAAATTACCAGTCGGTGTTAAAATTATCAAATATTGAAATATGTAATATTTAGTAAGGTTAAATTAAATCGTTTGACAATCTATCAAAGTTTTATCCTACCTTCACAATTTTTTGAGTATGCGAAGGTTATTGTTGATGTCGAAGGAAATTTGACTTTCGACTTTTCAAAGCAAATTAACTAATAATAGTTCCCATCAAAAATAAAATAAAATCAACTAGTTTATTAATCATATTCTTTGATATCAATTCAAATTTTTTTTTTGTTTGATAAAAAAATGCTATTCTCTCACACGTCTATTTTATTAAGTTATTTATTTTTATCACTGTCTTATTACTCGTTCTGGTTATAGGCCTGTGTACTAATTACACCAGTGTGTTAAGAATGAGGAAGATTGAATTTAGAGCTGTGCATGCATTTGCGTGGATAGTGGGAAACCGTTTAGGAATAACCACCCTTTGTACACCCGGCCAAGATCTAACTAAATATCCTCACCATCGGCAGTCTAGTCTGTGCCTTAGTCGATGCAGCCACCGAAGCTGGTTTTAATATTATAACTTCAACAAGTCTTATCATATTAGTTTAGAAATCCATATATTTAAAAAATTTCCCGTCCCGTATCTAGATATTTTGACTCATATCTAGGGGTGGACAGGATCTCGAACCCCTGCGAAAAATTTATCCTTTCCCAGGTGACCTGGCGGCCTAGGGGTAAGGTGTCAAGACTTCTATGCTGGCGGCCGGAATTCAATCCTCGAACCCGGCAAAGATTTATCTGATTACCAAACCCTTCCTTCACCTCTGACAAGACATCTTGTGAATGTGGGGAATACCAGGCCTCCAACAGGCCTCCACCGTGGTTCGGATTCCACGTTAAACTGTAGGTCCTCCATTTCATCTCACAATCACCCTAATATTACACATTAGCGTGTGTATAATCCGAACTGGTAGTAAGGCGGTGCTAATAATAATAATATCCTTTCCCAGCTTCAAGTCAAGCCCACTCATTGTTCCAGCAAGTACTATTGGCTCAATCTCTATTGGAGAAAGTCATCTTTGTTCTGTGGCAAACTTAGAAGGTGAAGGGGAGGGGGGCTATTTTACTGCCTGTGGTGAGACAAACAAGTTGGGAAGCTAGTGACTTATTGACTGTTATTTAAAGATTTAGAGAAGGACAGAGATATCTTATACTCTACCATCTTTTGGGGGATAGAAATGAAAGGGGAGGGAGTAGAATGTCAAGGTAAACTATTTATGAGCATCAGCCTGTCTGTTGTTAGCAACCAAACAAAGAGTTGAGATTACAGGGGTGTCAAACCTAAATAATACTAATGGTATTTAAAACCTAGATAATCTTTAAATGGTTTTAGACCTAAAATATTTAAGGTGTTGCATAACTAAAGGATATTAAAACAATATTGTAATCCAAAACACAAACCTAGATAACCTTTAAGAGGTATTTAAATAGAGAACATTTAAGATTATATCTTTTGCACTCTTCTAATAAGTAGTTAAGTATAAAACAAATTTCAAACAAGATTAACTAATAAAAATGATATATTCTAATTAATTATTATTCAATTTGTATTACTCAATATTTGTATATATATATTTTGCTATTTGTTTCAATAAAATATTACCCTATTTTTATGATATAATTTTTTTATATTTAATTATGTCAAAGCTTTTATAATTTCCCGTTCCCGATATCTTGACTCATTTCCCATCCCGAAATAAATTCATTCAGGTCCATCCCTAATAAAAAGTAAAAAAACTAATCTTACAAAACACTAAAACAATGTTTCAAATTAAAGTTGGGTCAAACCCACTAATTTATGAATCAGAATCTTTAATTTGCCTTTGAATCCTGAATCCAAATCTTCGGAAAAAATTCTGAACATAAGACGAATAGAATAATAGAAAATACAAAATGGTAACTGAATGTAAACATTAATTCTTATATTCCATTCATTATAATATCCATACATTCAGTGTTAAATTACTGATCTGGGGCCTGGTTGATAATCTCATCCTATAATTAAGTTAATTGATTCTGAACCGCCAATAAGCAGTATTTGATTCTAACACAAATTTTACTTTAAAAAATAATTCAAAGGATTTTGATCTCAAATATCAATAAGGATTCAAAGGGCCATCCCTATTTTAATTAGTATATTTTGCCAGACAAAGGGGCATCCTCGGAACTACCTCCATTTTTTACAATTTTCTAAAATATAACAACTTGTCTGCTGAAATAAATATTGCTATAAATAATAAAGAACGATCAGATCTTTGATATATATTTAATAGTAAATGACAGGCACATCAATATGATGGGGAAAATATAGCTAATTATAGTACAAGGCTACAAAGCTAGTTAATTTTTCAACACACACATACCAATGTACTTTCGAAATTACACTTGCACATGTTGTTGAATTAATTAATAAAATGTATTTATTAATAGAAAACTAAACTTATATTGAAATTAATATTATATTAATTAGTTTTTAAAATGGTTTTGTGATTTTTTGAGTTCTCTTTATAAGTTTAATTATTGGGAATAATGCAAATTAATATAACAATATTGACAACATATTTGTATAGTACTTTATTTGAAAACCATCTAATCCGCGTGGGGAAAAAAAGTAGTCAACTGCGATTTAAAAAAAACCAACGGACATAGCTAAACTGGCTAGCGGTCTATTTATACAATTTCACAATAACAAAACACATTTTGAATCTAAAATAACAATATATGGAATGAAACGACAAACTAACCCTCGTCCATAGGCTCTACTTCCTTGGACAACGCGGGTGGGCCATGGTCGATCGTTGGCATAGTCGAATCGTTAGTTAAAAAACTGTCCAGTTCTGGTTGCACAGTCGGCAGACTTGATGAACCAGCCTCCATAGCCTCCTCAAGAGGTTTTTGGTTTACTTCGGATAAAAGAATATTTGTGTTCGATGACTCCTGTGCGTCAAGCATGGGAGGAGCCTCATTGTTTGACTTGGTCACAGCCAAGATGCCACCTTCTTGATTATCAGACAATAGCCTACTTTCATCCTCCAACCCGACAAAAGGAATATTTTCCTCATCACCATCTGCAACAGAACCATTATCTTCCTCACAAACAGGAAGATTTTCTTTTCCACTGAGATTGTCAACTAGAGATGACTTTTCAAATTCATCTTCTATGTTAGACGACTTTTCCATTTCATCTCCAGCAACGGACGATTTTTCCACTTCATCTCCAACAATAGAAGACTTTTCTGTTTCTTCTTCAATATTAGATGATTTTTCCACATCATCTCCAACAATGGAAGATTGTTCCGCCCCCTCTTCGACATTGGACGACTTTTCCAATTCATCTTCAACAACCGATAAGTTATCTTCCATTTCAACTTCAACATTGGCCGACTTTTCCACGTGATCTTCAATCATAGGTGGGTCAACTTCACCTCTACTATGGGATGTATTTTCAATACCATCTTCAATATTGGATGGCATTTCTATTCCGTCCTCAACGCTGGACAACTTTTCTATTTCATCTTCAACACTGGACGACTTTTCTAGTTCATCTTCAACATTGGACGATTTTTCTATTTCATCTTCAATATTGGACGATTTTTCTAGTTCATCTTCAACAATGGACGACACTTCCATTTCATCTTCAGCATTTAGTGATTTTTCAATTCCATCTTCAACAATGGATGACTTTTCAATTTCATCTTCAACAATGGATGACTTTTCAATTTCATCTTCAGAATTTGATGATTTTCCAATTTCATCTCCAGGATTGGATGATTTTACAATTTCATCTTCAGCATTGTTTGACCTACTATCATTAACAATGCTTGGTGTGTTTTTATCAGATGACTTATCTACAGCTTCAACAGAAGAGCCTAACAAAGAAGAACGTACATCTGTGTCTTCACCCAACATAGAACTGTTACCACCCGCACCGAGCTCACTTTCCCTCCCTGTAGAGGCAACCCTTTTTTCTTCCTCCTTGGCACCACTATCTCCCACAAATTCCTTCAAGTCTTTTGTATCAGAATCATCCACCTCCATCTTATCCTCAGCACCCAAACTTGTACTCTCGCCCTTTTCTATAACCAAACACCACAAACATTTTTAATCTTCATTTTGTTCGAATTTAAAAAAATGTAAGTTAAGTCCCCCCATGCACTTTTATAAAACAGCAAAAACACCGACAGATCACTTGCCTGCCTCCATTTTGCTGTCTGTTGCCCCTTCATTGTCTGACGGGGCCTTATCCAGGCTAGACTCGTCTGTTGATGGCTTGCGAACAAGGCCAAGAATATTCAGCATGCTTGGCGGGTCTCCACCTCCTGAAAAGTTACAATAAGTTTTAAGGGTGTGTGATGCCAGTTTTTTCAGTTTGAAGCGAATATTTTAAAGTATTCCAGAATTCAAATTGAAGTTTGAATGAAATAAAGTCTTATCATAGTTCTGTAAACAAAATTTTTGAAAACTTGATGTGTTTAACAACACTATTTATATTTAATTTAGTTCGATTTCTAAATTAAACCAATACTATAAAATTTTGATCTATTCCATTCCTTCTAAAAAAATCTTTTATAAAAAAATTAATTTTCCTAAACAACTTTGCCAAAAAATGTATTCAGTGTGCATGATCGGAGAGGTTAGGTTAGGTTGGGATATTTTTCAAAACTCTGGCCAGCGTTCTCGCTTTGTCCCTCAGAAACCTGTTCTGAATAGCTTGGCTGACTCAGACTTTAATTATTAGGAGGGAACTGTCTCTCTTATGTTTTGAGTTGGGAGTGTAGGCTAAATGTTAATGTAAAAAGTACCTTCTGGGTAGTTTTCTTATTGTGGATCGGGAGTCACATTCCATTTTAATCATCTAACAATACATTTTTTTGCATCTGGTCTACTTTCTTAGTTTTCTTTGCCATTATTTGACTGGGGCGAACATTCTCGTATGAACTGTTTTTTGTTGCCCCTAAGTTTAACAGTGTCAAGAGCCAGCTAGCTATCAAAGCCTACAAAGATGTGGTTGATTTGAGACAACCAGAACTTAGTGATGCGTCTCCTCACCTGATTGAGCCGACACCTTTTTGTCGGGCTGATCCTTGGTACCTTCCCCGTCTTCCTTCCTCGACGGTACAAAAGCCTTAAGCCAGCGATCGCTGGGGTCGTCTTCCGCGTTATCTGCATCGTCCAAAGTCACCAACGGCGGGAACGAGGCAGACTGGACTGTAGCTGCCTTGGCGTGTGCGGGAGATGGATATGCACTCTTACGCTCACAACGTGTCAAGTGGGTTGCTGAAACACACAAACTCGCATTTAGATACATTTTTGTTGGTGTTTAAACATACATGTTTTAAGACCTCAGTTCTTATACAATATGGTCACTAGAATTTTCAAATTCAATGTGACATTCAATATTTGAGAACAATTTTCTCTCTCTTCAAATTCTCAAGTTTATTTATATTTGTAACTAGTTTTAGTCCAAAGGGACTTTACTTAACTTTATTTAATACACAGTGAATGAGGGGGCAGTTTCAGAGTTACTCTTTACATTGTTACTATCACTAAACAACTTATCTCTAAAAGGAAAACCTCTTTTCGCTTTATGAGGTAATTGTATTATATTTAGAAGTAGGTATAGGAAAGGCGGATAGACACATATAAAAGGGACAAACACAATATGGTTTTCACAATGAAAAGAACACAGTTCACCCAACCGGGATTGAAGACAAACTCCCCATCATCAGCAGTCAAGTCTATTTCAAGAGTAGCACTTCAGACCATGAAAATGTTGGGGAAAAAATATT
The DNA here is from genome assembly GCA_901482245.1 of Timema douglasi. Classification (NCBI taxonomy): domain Eukaryota; kingdom Metazoa; phylum Arthropoda; class Insecta; order Phasmatodea; family Timematidae; genus Timema; species Timema douglasi. The sequence continues at coordinate 152,017 of CABEEJ010000762.1, forward strand.
TTGTGTTGCCTAATCATATAATGTTAGGTATTAAATATAATTTTAAAAATGTCATGTTGAAAACATAATTAACATATTTTGTCTTAAACTGATAAAGTAATAAATTAAGTTACTCTCACAACATGTAACTTAATTATTTTCATTTAAACATTAATTTCTGATGTAAATAATAGCACAAGATTTTTTTTTTTAAAACATGTTATATATAGAGGAAGTGAAGGGATAGTGGAAAAATATTCAGGAAAAACCACTCACAGTTCACCTGAGCGAGATTCTAACCTGAATCACTCCATCCTTAGCAAGTCAAAGTTTTAAAGCTTTGCAAACCCATACTTCAAAACAAATCTCAGCTTCTATTGTGCTTTGAAATATATTAATATTCATAAAGAAAAAATCTGATAGAGGTCTAATTGAGTAGTAAGTTGTGATACTGACTTGATTTATCATAATAATAAATATTACAAACAAATGTGCAATAAAACATTTTTCAAATGATTTAAATGTACAAAACCATTCAAAATTTGATTTGGCTTTGATTACATTTCATTTATTCTTTAAGAGTTCACATAAAATTGAAAATGTGAACTTCACACCCCCCTAAATGTCAAAGGTGGTATGAATTATCGATAACAAACAAGTGTGAGGTGACCTACCGAGTCTGTTTCCTTTGGAAGACTTGAACCCGCACACACAATGCATCTCTTTAGATAGTTGTACAACCCGACCCAAGCCGAACTCCGGCGGGCGAGCCGTATCGTGGAAAACAACTGTGTGCTCGTTCATGGCCTTGGAACAGCAAGTGGAGTAGCGGCACCGCATGCACTGCAGGTACCCCCTACGCACACGGAAATAAAGTGTATTAAACAGGATTTAATAGGTCGTTAAATAAGAAATGTAACAAATCCAGCATTTTATGAATCTTGGTCTTGGGGGAAAAATTATGACTTAAGAGGAAAGAGGAATATAATAAAATGATAGAAAAAATAAAAAGTAACTAAATGTCATTTATGGCTGACATGGTTTCATAATAACATGCTCTAACCTTTAATGTACCAATATTCAGTTAATATCTATTGCTTAGTGTCACCTGTGTTTCAAAAATGGCATTTCACTTTATTTACTCGAGCATTTGTTTTGTTTCGGTCGGCGGCTTACTAAACCTGTGGTGGCATACACCTGGGCACCATGGCTGCCGCATATAGATCCTCAGGTAAACCTATTTTGGCGGTAGCCTTAGCTGAGGCTATGAGTGCCGATGATTATAACAGTAACCCTCGCACTCCAAGCCCATCAAACTGGGAGCCAATGGCCAGGCCCTGTTCTATTCCAATTAACAAATATTTGCAAACACTTCAGTATCCTCCGGAGGAAGTTTAGCATGGTCTGACTACAAGTAGTTAAAGACCTACTAAACCCTATTTATTCTATAAATTACAAGTTCTTTTTTAAAAAAAAGTGAGAACCAATTTCAAATAGAAATTAGAGGTGGGCCCCTCAAACCTTCAAATCCTTTAAAAATATATATTTTTACAATTTTTCAAGTGAGATTAGTTTTATAACTCTAATAATATTTGATTATAGGGGGTTTAGAACCATTTATAATTATAGGATGAACTTAACCGGGCCCCGGACCAGTTATAATGATTGGATTATAAGAAACAATGATAAAATATAGTTACTATTTGTATTTTCTATAATATTTATATTTCCTCTCATGATCATAATTTTTTCCACAATTCAAATTCAGTATTCGAGATTTGAAGATAAATTGGAGTTTCGACCCAAATCTAATATAATTCTAATTGTAGACATAAACAGGGACCATAATAAAGACCTGGTTAAAACCACTCCTTTTAACTCACGGAAAGTGTTCATCTCCGAGCATGTCCCCCTCACATTCACAACAAACTGCACCCGTCTCTACACCCTGGATGTTGAGCTGTTCAAACTTCTTCATGTTGTATGCTGTGCGCAGCTGAGGGGACCCCTTTTTCTGCAGTGGCCCTCCCCGTTGGGAGGATGGGTACGCAGTAGGAACAGGCATCATCACCTCGATACCATTCTGGTTCAGGTATTGCTTGGTACCTAGGTGCACAGTTATTACATAAATAAAAGTGTGAAAAACTTTGATAACTTCACAATTAACAAACTTTGCTGAGACAAATAATAAAATCTATAATACTCATGTTAAATTATTGCCATTCTAAGCTTAAAGTTATATGAATAAGCACAATATAGTTTTATTAGACATAAAACCATTAAATTTTATTTTACTACATTTTTGATGTAAATTATTTATATTAGTTTATTTATTTTGAAAATGGTGCTTTACGTTTAATAATGTATTAATATTGTTTTGGACCCCTCTCATATGTTCAAAAAGTCACTGATGAAGTGTATTTTTCTTTAAAGAACTGTATGTAAAGTTTCCTTTTAAAACTTCATCCATGGATAATCATGCGTTTTCAGAAGTAATTTCAATATAATGGGTTTATATAAGGATATAACTCTATAAGGAAAACCTCTTTTCGCTATATGAGGTAATTGTATTATATTTGGAAGAAGGTACAGGAAAGGTGGATAGAAACATAATAAAAGAGGACAAACACAATATGGCCTTTACAATGAAAAGAAGAACAGAGTTTACACTTTACACTGCTGCCAGTGGACAAAGAGGTAATGGATGTTTCTTAAAGAAAATTGATCGTCACCGCATCCATTACCTCTTTGTCCATTGGCAGCAGTGTAAAGTGTGAACTGTGTTCTTCTTTTCATTGTAAAGGCCATATTGTGTTCGTCCCCCTTTTATATGTTTCTATCCACCTTTCCTGTACCTTCTTCCAAATATAATACAATTTCCTTCTTTAAAAAAAAAACCTCCCTCCGTTGTATTTGAAAATCAGGTGATAGATGAGTTGGCTGCCTTTACCCAATGGGAAGCTAGCCTTCGCAACATCAGGTTGAGAGGAGTTCTCCCATTAGCTAGTTTTAACACTGGCAACAAAGGGTCAAAGAATCAAGGGGCAGGTCATATATAAGCAGCTTGTGCGTATAGATCCACCCAGAAACATAGTATTGACACACAGAAATATAATAATCTCTGACAGAAAAACCTAGTTATTCAACAGAAAATATAATTTTGAACTGCACTAGCTCAGGTTTTCCGCATCAATTTGTAAATGAACAAATATCAAATATAATATCAAATCTACAGTACCAAAAGTGTAATTATCTAAATAAATCGTGTGCAACATTAAAAGTGTTACTTATTTCATAATTATAAGTATCATATATAATCAGATCACATAACCGTGTACAAGTGCGCAGCAAGGCATGCACGTGTTGTCATAAAACCCGATAATTCTCAACATTTTCACGATCCGATCTACTCCCATTAAAATTTTGGAATTACCAATACTATTTGTGATACATACCTGGCATACCCTTGAAGGATGAATGATCCTTAATCTGATGTTCTTTAAGGATGCCCTTGTGCACAAACCACAACGCACACTTGTTGCACTTCCTGGCTAAGGACTTGCGTTGGTGTTTCTTTGGGATTAAAAAAAAAACTTATTAGAAACATATCAGACATACTGTTATTGAAATTTATAATACACAAAGTTTTGGTTTCAGAAACAACCAATCCCTGTGTAATTATATTAACACTTAAACTACCCTGAAAGTTAGAGGCCTTAGCTTAACAGATTACGATATTAATTATTTATAAGTGACAGTATAGTAGACACAAGTAAGGTAAGCTTGTTAAATATCACGGTAAACAAAGAGTACTTAATCAAAAATAAATTTCCAATGTTCTAACAAGTTCTAAGTAGAAACAAATGATTTTCACAAAATGCAAAGTTATGGAATGTAAATGTATGGCTTCAAACTTAATAAAGCATCTAAGAATACATTCAACAATATTATTATTATTATTATTATTATTTAGCACAGCGTCTTGCTACCCGTTCGGGTTATACACTCTAAGTACTAATTACTCTAATGGATTAGGAATTGGGAAGGTTGAATTAGAGGAAGTGAACCCGCATTTGCGTGGAGGTAGAGTGGAAAACCACTCTCAGTTCACCCAACCGAGATTCGAACCTCGATCTCCCCTTCCTCAGCAGTCGAGCTCAACACGACAAGCGCTTCAACCATTATAAATAAACTGTTTTGAGGCCAAATGATAATAATTGGCTAGCGTGCAAAATTCGATGGTTTTATGCAACATACATACATCCCATAATCCAACTAGAGTCTTATAAAAATGATTTAATCTATTTAAATTGTAGAAAAGACTAAGCGATTGCCATCACAAGCTATTAACCAATTATTTGATTACTAGAAATAATAAAATAACCAATAATGAATATAAAAACGTTAGTATAATCTACTATAGGCATAGTGAGTGGAGTGTTTAGCAATGTTACGTTAGGGGTATTTGATGTGAAAGTGACTGAAGCACATTATGTCTTGTATAACATTTATGTTGACTAAAAAGTATCAATTAGAAATTGTATTAATTCTGGTTTTTTATTACATATTGGTTGCTATAAAGAGTCACCTGGTACAATTCAGGATTTCATTTTGAATAAATAGTTGAGCGTTTATGTATCCTGAAATATATCAACTCAAGAGAGTTCAATATTTTTAGCTAGAAATATTTGATCCCAACTAAAAAGCTTGATTCTCACATTTGTCGAATATAGAAAGCAAAATCTGCTCGAGTGGTGCAGCAATTCACTTAACACATGATGCATTCAACGTAAACTCAAAACCGCCGATTATCGATATATTTTATTTTCTAGTGGATAAATAGATATCTTAGACCAGTGCCATGAAGGTTGTTTTTAAAATTATAATGCTGTGTTGTGGTATAATCCAATAGATTGATACACACGCTTTCCATTAACAGGTAATGTCATATATCCTCGCAAAAGGTGACAAAGTTGTCTTGAAGCTTCTAGTTTTACAGTGAATGTTATTTCAAATGTGCATGTAACATGAGCCTGTTTTTGTTATACTTTTTTTATTTTTATTTTTAAGAAAACATGTAAATTCATAGTAATCCAGCACATGTTGTCGCCATTTGTTGATAGAAATATAGAGGTACTTTTACAGATTTATCGCATAGAATGCCAGTTGATACTGTTAGGTATTTTTACTGTGGGCTGGTTGAATAAAAACCTATGTGGCTAACCTGCATATGGTTGAGGAAGAAGTTGATGTTGGCAGAAATCTTCTTGCCATTATTACCAACAGCAACCACCTTTAGACAGAAAGGGCACTGCAACTTCTCTCCACCGCTGTGAACCTGGTTACGAAACACATTGGCGAAAAAAATAAAGTTAAATGGAAATGTTAGAGCAAAGAATATTTTATGACTATTTAGTTGACAGGGCCAAAAATTATTTATTTATTTGAGCTATTATGTAAGCACAAGAGTTTTAAAATACTTAAATCTATAACAGAAACAACATACAGCCACCGATAGTACATTAATTCTTGTGAGTGGGGAAACATATCTCACCAATGATCTTTTTTTTTTTGCCATACCAGGAATTGAACCTGGGACCCTTAGCTTAGTATACAAACACGCTACTGTCTAGGCAAAATTGTCAGATCAAAAAGTAATATCTTTAATGGTTCCAACCAGTCAAATCCCAAGTATTTCTTGACTTGTATACTAGAAATATTTGGATCAGATTCTTTACTGTCTATTATTTTATATTTGTAAGAAATTATAGGAAAGGTGGATAGAAAGGTATAAAAGGAACACACACAATACGGCTTTTATAAGTAAGAGAAGAACAGTTCACACTTTACACAGCTGCCGCTGTACAAAGAGGTAATGGCTGATTCATGAAGAAAATGGATCGTTAACACTTATCGCCCAATCCCCGACCTATATTTCATTCTATCTGAATTCATGGTGGGGATTGAAACGCGCAACACAACTTCCTAAAAGAGGAAACCAGAAAATAAAAGAGAGAAAAAGGAGGATCTGTAAGGAAGGCTGACACTTAGATAAGAGCATGTAAAAGAAATAAAATAATTAACAAACACAGAATATATAATATATGTCTATAAGGATTAGCAACATTGAATTGAAACATAATTAATTTCTTTGGTTACCATCACAGTATATTTAAAATTTAAACCTATAATCTATGACTTTTTAAAATTATTTGAAAATAAGCAATTTTTGCATTTAAAACTTTTATTTAATATAAAATGGAGTATTGAAATAATTTTAACACATATTTGTTGTTCATTGACTAGAATATTTATAGTTTTAATTTTAAGAACTAATCACAGAATATTTTTATATACCTCATAGAAATGGTCAATAATGTCCTTGTGCATAGAGGAACGGAACTTGCAGATGCCACACTCGTACGGGAGTTCCATTGCTACATGGTTCTTGGTCATATGAGTGATCAGTGACAGCCGATCTCGGAACTTATCCTCACATATACGACACACTAGACTAGCGTTTGTTTTCATGTGGAGCTGCAAAGGAAATAAATAAAATCATTAACCATAAATCAGATTTAAACTACAAAGTTTGCAAGTGCTCAAGTTTTTAGTTTGCGCCCGAGTCTTTAAGAGAAGCTCAGTTTAAAAACTAACACTTTTATAGGCTGAGCAAATTTGAGCCTGTTTTAAAAGTATATTTCTGTGGCAAAGTATTTGTCTAAGGATGGATGACTCATTGTCACGATTTGCTTTTTTTTTTAGCATGTCTTACTACCCGTTCAGGTTATATAGTTATGCACTAATTACATTAATGGGTTAGGAAAGTTGAATTTATAAGTGCACCCGCGTTTGTGTGGAGGGAGAGTGGAAAACTATTTAGGAGAAACCACCCTTGGTACACCCGACTGGGATCAAACCTGGATTACCCCGTTCGTCTAGTAAAAACTCGCCACTTCTGAGAAGCAACCTTCTACAACACGAAACTGGAAACTAATAAAGCAACTAAAAGGTTGCGCATAACTAAGTGAACGTATAGATGGATAGGCTCATTTAAACTGATTTGAGCAAAATGTTTGAGCGTCTAAACCCAGCTTAGTAATCATTAGTATTTAAGACTGGTGGGGTCACATGTTACAAGAGGAATAGCGTACTCACATCCTCCATGTGATTCTGCATGGCGTATGGTGTGGGGAAACTCTTGAAGCAGTACTTGCACTGTGTCAGGTCACTTAACTCGGTCGTGAACTCGGAATTGGACTGAACGTGCATTATGAGGTGTTTCATGAGCTGGATGTTGTTGATGAACTTTCGGTGGCACACACAGCACTGGCAACACACACATAGTTGTCATAATCCACTCCATTAATATGTGAGATTAAATTGTACAACACTTTTAAAAAATTGTATCTTAACAATGATTAAGTTTAACAAAAAAAATGTAACATGTAATTAAACATTAAAATGATATTAACATTAACATTAGGAAATCTTAAGTTTTCATTTTCAGGCACAAAACATTTCCCCCTTTTCAAAGTGATAGAATGCGGCAGCTTATTTTCGAGTCAACACAGTAAATAAGGTTTACTATGATAAATAACTATATGTTTGATAATATTTGAAATATAAACAAGGTAAATATTTTAAATAGACTTGGGTCTTTTGTAAGTCAGTAAAAAGTATACTTTGCTAGTCTAAAAAAGTTTTTTTTGCTGAAGTTATTAAAACAAGCTAAGTTAAATTTATTATACAAAAAAATATTTTTTGTGATTTTCACAAATGTTGTAAGATCAATTTAGGATAATTTTTTTTACTTTACAATTGTAAACCAAAATTCAAGGGTATTTTTTTTTACCATAATATAAGGTCTCTAGTAAAAGGACTAGAAATAGGAAATTCAAACTAAACTATGGTTATAAATATTTTTAAAGTATTAAAATGTATACAAATGCACTTGGTTGAATAGGCAAACTGCTTACAGCTAAACCCACAGGATATGATGTTGCAATAATTGTCAATTGTGAAATACTTTCAGAGTACTTTGAAGGTGTACATCTATTTAAATAACTTTTTTTCCTTAAATGGGCAAAGACCAGAGTTCTTTACAAAGGAGGTGGTTTGATGCTTTGGTTGTCTTTGTATGATTATTGGCTGAGAAGTTTTATGTATTTTTAAGACCAAAAGCTCAGGTTGAAATTGAGACATTTTATTTAATGGGTGAGTTTTGAACCTCTCTAAATTAACAACTACCTTTACGTCCAAATTGGTCTTATATTCGCCCTTTATAACATTTGGGTCTCCTTCTAGACTGCCGTAGTAATACACGTCCAAAGCGGTTTGTTCATCTGACTGTGGAGGTGTGACTCCTCTCTTAGGTTGCGGCAATGTGGCCACACTTTTAGGTTGCGGCGGTGTGGCCACTCTCTTGGGTTGTGGCGGGGTGCTTGCTTCACCTGCCGCGCCGCGCTTTCTGCTCCGTTTGGGGCCTGGCGTCTCCCGGATACTCTGTGGCAACATGTCGATGGAGCTTACCGGTGCGTTCTCTGCCTGGAAACATAATAGAAGTAATCATTTAATTGGTTGATTTCGACATTATTTTAGAAAGGTTTATTTCCTCAAATCAATCTCCATAGTTCGTACATTTTAACAGCCAAATAAAAACAAGGGTTTTAAAAGTGAGACATGTTTACTGTAAACAAACATCTATTTTGTTGGGTATTGCTGAGCATAGTAGTTTTAAACCGAGTAAAGATAAACATTTTATTTTTGAATCATGACAAAATTGTGGCAATTTGAATTTTAAAATATTAATAACCCAGGTCCTAATTTCTGTTGAAACAATTTCAGTGATGTTTTAATCCAAGCTCGGTTATCTAATTTTAACAAATGAGATTATTTTAATTACCACAAGAACAACAACAAAATTAGGTGAAAATTTAGTTAAGAAAGCCTACTTATTGAAAGAGGTGAAAAAAAGACCTAATTCCCTGGGTATGCTTTCTTCTGTCAATTTTAACTTATTTTATCTTTCTTTATTATACTTTTAATTTCCATTATTGTATAATCATTCAATAAAATGTAAAAAACTATAGTAATAATATTATATGAAACCAAGCATAATTGAGTCGTGTTATTAATGCTCACATAAAATTAAAAATTAGCAAATAAAAATAAATACAACTAAAGGTAAATACAAAAGTAAATGTTGTGTGATGTGTAACTAAATAAATGTGATGTTCTAGTGCTTTTACTTTTATTTGTACTTCATTTTTCTATTAAATATTCCACCATGTTTATTTAATTGTATGTAGGCATGACATTCAACCCGAAAGTCGGTTGGATCCTCAGAAGTTGCGTTAGCTGTAAAGCTTAGGCAGCGCTGAAAAGGTGAACTATAGAAATGAAAAGTAAGGTAGTTTTATGGTGATTTCCTCACTGCACCAGAAGGTACTATTGCATACCTGATTGTCAAGCTTACCGAAATGTAACTTACTAATAAGATTTTAAACTTTGAATAAATCTAAATCTTAGTAAGAAATCTTGCTATACATATTTGGAAGAAGGTACAGGAAAGGTGGATGGAGAACATATAAAAAAAGAACACGATCCACACTTTATATTGCAGCTATTGGACAAAGAGATAATGGCTGCCTCTTTGTGAGAATTGATCATTACCACCCATTCCCCGACCTAGGTTTCTTTCTATTGGAACTCATCAGGAGGGAGTGTGAAACGTGCAACACAACTCCTTAAAAAAAAGTGAAGAATGATGGGACACACACACATATATATATATGTGAATAAGCATAATTTATTATTATTTGTTCCTTTTACATGTTTCTATCTCTGTCTAGAGCCACACGATAAAATGGTTGACCTTATTAAATTACCCCCCAATTTCCGTCCCAAAAGATGGTAGAGTAGTATACATCCCTGTCCTTTTAAGCTCTCTTGTGTGCTGAACCTAACAAATAACTGTTGAAAGATAAGAGCACAATGAGTCTCATGCCTCCCAACTTTTTTTGTCTCTCCACAAGCGTTTAAAATACCCCCCAAACACTTACTCCTAAGAAACCAAGCAGACATTCTACAAAAAGAGATAAACACTACTGCTAGAACACGATTGTTTCCCAACCAAAACATTTCAGAAAATACTCTCACCCAACTTATGGAAACTGATAAATTACCAATCTTTACCTGAGAACTTAGGATCCCGTCTAACCGAAAAATTATGTTGTTAAATTTGAATGGTTTGTAGTTTATGTTTCAAATGTAACATAATTAAGAAAAGAGAGCAAGGTTATTATAAGTTATATAGGCCTAAGTGCTATTACAATATACTTTTTTTGTAAATAACTAGGCAATGGAGGGTCCAAGTTCTAGGTTAGATGAATGACATTTTAGATTATTTAGATACTATAGATAATGATAGTGAATTTATGCCTAAAAGTGACTGATTTATTTATTATTTAGTTATTTGCTGCATGTAGAGCGTTTTCCAAAACAAAGATAAAAGTATGTAGGCCTATACACAATTTTACTAAAATTGATGTAGTTTAGAAACCAACAACACTAGAGACACCAAAGTATATCAGATTTTACGGAAATAAATTATCTTTATTTCAGGAGGAATGATGAAGACAAAAGGCAAAAATTCAATCAATTTTTAACCTCTAAATTTTAAATAAACTTTCTAAATTTTGCAATTTTCAATATTTTTTACAATTCATCTATTGTATAATGAAAGATAACTTATGTTTTTTATAATTCTAACATGTTTAGAGCATAGGTGTGAATTTTTTTTTTGTATATATGTTAAATAGTTTTTTTTATGGTAGGAATTCACAAATACAGAGGTAAATATGTAAGAATTGGCCTGAGTGTTTTACACAGAAATCGTGAAAATATGCTTCAGTGCAAGAGGGTTAAGAGAGTTATGAAAACTATAGTTAAAATCCATGTTTCACAAAAACATATTTTATTAACCTTTGGTCAAAATTAAATATGCATTCGTAAAAACTAAAGATAAGATTAAACGTAAGCAGGGATTAAAGAAAAGACATGCACATTAACTTATACAATTAATTATTATCATTATTGTTGAATAAAAAACTGATAAAAATGGTTTAATAAACTACCCTTTAGTTAATAAATAAATAAAAACTCTATAAATCAAAATAATAAAACATCAACTGAACCATACAGGTGTGGGTCGCGATGCAGGGGCAGATCGTGATGCGGGACCAGGCCGTGATGCGGGACCGGGCCGTGATGCGGGAACAGGCCTTAATGGGGGTAGGGGCGCAGGCATACTCTTGGCCCCAACCTGAGAGCTGCTCGGTGGTTTTGCTGTTGTCCCATTGGTAACAACTGCAGGAGTTGGTGGCTTCCAGCTGGCATACGTCCATAGTTTGAACGGGTTGGCTGCCACCTTGGCTAGTCGAGTTAGCAAACTGTCGCCTAAAAGAGGTAAAACAGCATGTCAAAAACATTTGATATAGTATATTAACATCCAATATCAATTCACTGTGTTTTTCATGTATGTTATTCCTTTTAAATTTTTCTTTCTAGGTGTTGCATCATTCTTTAATAATTGTGCCAAGAGATTTAAACAATGCGGTGTTGGCAGTACCCGACATGTATGGGCCTGTGAACCAAAATAAAAATAATGGTTTTAGGAATAGATAAACAAAATGCAGATCGACGATCATTTTCTTACCTATTGTGCCAATAAGCGGATTTAAAATCGGCATTGGCCCAATCCTAATTTTACATTACAAATTATCTTTTTTAATACCAAATTATTATTTGGTGTCTTCAAGTTTAGTAGTATTTGTGGCTGACAGTGTGTTGGTTGTGACTATTGCTATATGAATGACCTGTGTCGAGCTTGGTTTGCTCCGCCATGTGCTGTATTATGTTGTCAAACGCCTGAGACGGGACAGGGCCCCACCTTTCCCTCCAAACTAGCTCATCCAGGAACTGCTGGATGATCTGTCGACTCAGCAAGGACAATGTATTCTGGAAACAAGCATTAAACAGTTTTCAGTTAGTCCTGGACTATATTTTAAAGTGCACAGACCACTTTGTTGAGGCTTTCTTGGAAAAACCTGTTCTAATTCAGGTTGGTAAAACATACTTTGGAAAGGTTCACACTGCTTGAAACCGGAATTGGGTCGAATCCATTACTTCACGAATCTGAATCTCGAATCTGAATTCTGAACCCGAGAAAATAAAAATATAATAGAAAATTCAAATAGTAACTAAATAATAACATTCTTCCTTATAATCCTTTCATAATAACATTAATATTCATTTAGTTGAGTGTTAAATTACTGGTTTAGGGCCTGGTTGTTGATTTTATCATGTAATTATTATTGGTTTTGAGCCACAAATAAGCTCTAAAACAAATTTCAATTGAAACATTGATTTCTTTTAAAGGATTTGAATCTTGAATTAGAAATTTTCTCAAATTCCCGAATATCTAACATACTTTGGATTCAAGGGTTCCATCCCTACTTGATATTTCTCCATATTCAATGATTGCAGAAATTATTTAACTTGAGTATGCTTAGTTTGAAATTAGAAAAAATGTATCTATATTTACGCGGAGGAAGAGTGGAAAATTCGTTATCGGCAGACTAGTTTATTTTGAAAGTCACGCCTTAGACCATGTGGCCACAGAAACACGTTATTTAAAATAAAATTAAAATATATTGTGTTTAAGGGTCAATGACCATGACAAATAACATTTTGTTTGTGATGTGCATCACATCATAAACCACAAAGCAAACTGTATTTTTTTTTGTCAGAGAAAAGGGACAAGTAGAGAAATGCCACTCTAATGGTGGCAAGTAGGACCACATCGCTAGCACCCGTGGCGTAATTGCCGTGAACTAAAAGACATGAAGCGGGACGTTACACTTGGAACACAATATGATATTTAAAACTCATATGAATACGTTTACTCGAATGAAAAAATCCAAGCTAAAAGACCACTAGTTGAATTCTAACCATTTTTAGCAAAAAGAAATACTATATTTACCTACTTTTTTAAACCAAAATCCCACTTTTTATACACAAAATTCAATAATTTTACTTATCTACTTATATTTTCCGACTTATTAAAATAACAAACCAGTTTTCTATCAAAGGAGCTTCAGTTAAGACTTTAAAAATTCAGTATTTACCTAATTTCTTTTAATGAGTCAAGTCTTGTTTTTAAAATGAATATAATAAGTTACCTGGAACATGCGCGGAACAATCCGTCGCAAGTACTCCATGACATTGTGATTACTAAACTTGTTGTTTGTACTTGGCGCCTCGTTGACAGACACCTGGTAAACTTGGTTGAACCCCATGCTGTGCAGTGTACCCTTGTCCACAGTGAAGTCTGTCAGAATGCTGCTCTCTTTATCAACCCACTGGTCGAGGGGTTCCAAGATCTTCACAAATCTTCGTTTGTAGTTTTTCTCGCCATCCTGAGACAACACCATCAACATGACCAAATAAATATTACAGCGAGAATGAAACCTACTCTTAACTAGGAAGTAATCGTTATCCATATTTAGTCACGTTCAAATGAAAACAGAGTTTTAAGTTTGAGTAATATAGAACAATATTTGTAGAACAAAAATTTCAAATTTAATTTCTCTAACAGATCAATGAAAAATGCATAAACACAAGTCTATATTGTTTTTAAGAAATTTTTTTTGTTAAAAACTTATCACTCAAATTCGAGTTTTAAATTATTTTGTTTAATATAGGCTAGTTGAACAAGTTAAATTTCTTTATTTTATCAGACAATAGGAAATAGCGTAGCGTGGGACTCAGTATCCTATGAAATTAATCTTAGCATTCAAGATTAAATCATGGATTTTAAGTGCTCAAATTTTTCAAAATGAGTTCAATAAACTTCTAACACCTGACTAAAATTCAAAATTTTGAGTACTTACACAGCCCTACTCTTACTCATACCTAGTTTATTAGTTGAAAATTGCAAACTTGGCACAGGTTCATACTTTATTTAATACAATGTGTCAATATCTACTCGTTGTTTAAGATTGTGTATGTGGTAAATAGTAAGTATCCTTAAAGCTATCAATAAACACAACTATAGTGATTGATTCTATTTTTATTTTCATTATTACCTGTGATCTACCTTTTACTATTTCTGTATTATCACCATGAGAAGAGGAATGAGAAAGGTAGAACCTAGAGAAAATGGACAAACATATGTGGGAAGCCATATAGGGGGGATAAAACCCACCCCAATATAGAATTTTAATCTAAAACACCCTGAAAAAAAAAAAAGAGAGAGAGAGATATTGATGGCAGTTATCATGCTCAACAATATGGATTTCTGGCTTTGGGCCCATTCCTTAGTCAGACTTAGTGTGCATCAAGTGCGGCTCGATCGATTTCAAACACAAGATAGCACCCAACTAGACCAGAATGGAAATTGCCCGCTCCATTCTGGTCTAGGTGGGTGTCATCTTGTGTTTGGTTTTGAGATGCATTAGATCTGACTATGAATCTGGACCTTTATTGCTGCAAAGTATAGTTTTAATAACATTTAATGCATTAAGGTTCAATAGTGCAGTAAAACGATATAAAAACGAACACACGTAATATTATCCTAACACTTTGCTATCACAAATAGCTTAGTCAGGTAAAGAAAAATCCATCCAAAGTTAATGCATCTAGCAACAGATTTTGTCAACACTCGATGCGTGGTAATATACACCATAATACTGTAAAAAGCATGTTTTTATAAATATAAAACTACGCTACTATTTGTAAACCATCTTAGAAATCGACATTTTTTTTTTATCATTGTTTCTATAACGGTGATAAACGTTACCTGAAGAGGCTCCACAGCCCGTAGCCTGATAAGGTTGTTCTCGTGATCCATCACACCGAGAACCTCCACCTTCACTTGTCTCATGTTGCCATCTTGCGATGTTGTGCCTAAACTGATCACACCCACCTTCATAACAAACAGTCACAACATAAATAATTACAAAACAAATATGTATGTCCCTTGACATAAGATCAACTCAATCCAGTAACATCATAATTCATACTGATAATTGTTTTAGATTTGAATAAATGCACCACAACAATATTAAATAAGTCCATCAGCAAATAATTATGTAAGTCATCACAGTTGAGAACTACTAACACAATGTTGTAACAATCTATTGCAATGAAAAAAATATTTACTTTTATAAATACATTAAATGAATGGTTTTAAATAGCAATTTAAGAAGTTCAAAATAATGAAATTCAAAATTAATTCTGGATATTAAAATTTATTGTAAATTCACAGTATTAAAAAACTATGCTTTATGGGATGAATAAATGAAGAAAATTTGTTTAAAATGCTAAACCCCTCTCTCCCCCTTAAATATTTGTATTACAGTATCCTGTTTGATGAACCAAAACATTTCATATTACTATACATATATAAAACAACCAACTGACCTCAATTTTTTTCCGAGGGCCGCCCATTTTCTCGTACTTCTCGTGAACAGCTGCAGTGCACACACTGCGCATGTTGCTAAAGAAGTTCTTGACATAAAAATTGTCCACCTTGACCCACTGCACAACGTTTTGGACATTTGTTTGGCAGGACCAGTGGTACATGAGCTTCAATAGCACGGTAGGTGGGTGTGGGGCACCCTCAAATATAGACCCATGGAACACCTGCGTCACATTTAAAACGTGTTTGTAGAATAAATATTGGGACAGAATAATTTTATTAGCATATGATAACTTTGTTTATATTCAACAAGCCGAATGACCTGAGGCAATTGTACACAACTCTCGTGCCACACAATTCTCTTAGCCTCACTTTGACATAATTTAAAAATGTGTTTGGGAATTCACCCAGAACATCAAATTTTCTGGTTTTGCATCACCTGTTGATTTGTTGGGGATTCAACATTTTTATATTATTGATATAACAAAAGTAATAAGTCAGTATATTCGACATCAAAGCCTAAATAATTTGAAGTGACAACATACAATTAATCAGCAATTTTGACAGCACATAGTATCACGCTGTCTGTGCATACCCGAGCGAGTTAACCGCCTAGCTTGACTGAGTTGTAGCAGCTAGTTCCATAATGTTGCTTCAGTCAGTTAGTTGACGCTGAAATGTGCATATTTCACACCCCCGTTAGCGATTGTAGAACAGTTTGGCTTGGCACGATTGATTTGGCAATGACATTATTAATTTGCAAAGAATTCATGGATGTAATGAAAGAGTACAACATGAAGAGACATTAGGATATATTATTATTATTATTAGCACCGAGTCTTACTACCCGTTCGGGTTATACGCACTTACGCTAATGTGTAATGGTAGGGTGATTGTGAGATGAAATGAAGGACCTACAGTTTAACGTGGAATCCGAACCACGGTGGAGACCTGGCATTCCTCACATCCACAAGATTCTTGTCAGAGGTGAAGGAAGGGTTTGGTAATCAGATAAATCTTTGCCGGGACCGAGGACTGAACCCCGGCCGTCAGCATAGAAGTCTGACACCTTAACCACTAGACCACCAGGTCACCATTAGGATATAAAACAAGGTGGCAGACACAACAAGTGGACTGGACAGATGGAAACTGGAGAAGGTAAGAGGAATACAATGTAAACTAACCAGCCAACAAAGCATTATTCAAAATGTGATCAACGACTCAGAAATTACAGTCGAACAAGTTTTGTAGCATCTAACATTTTGGTAAAAATATATATATTTTGTTTACATTGAAAGCTACAGTAGCCCCATGGCTTCTTTGGTGCTGACTGATAGCTCACATCTGACAGCTTTAAAAAGTTACCAGATCATATTACGTATCCCTACGCCGAACCAGATGATCTGCAAAAACTGGTGTTTAGCAGCTGTCATTTTTGAAAGTCAAAATTTAGGTATATACCTAAATGTTGACTGTCAGAAGTCAGCTGTGAGCTGTCAGTCAGAACCAAAGAAGCCATGGGGCTACTGTAGAGTTAGTTATATCATATCTGGAAGTGACAAATATAGCTTTCACAAAAAAAAGTATTTTAAAAATCAGTCTTTATCGTATATGATCTGCGTCAAGAGATAAATATTTTTAAAAAGTCACGATGAGAATATGGTATCGGATAGTGAGAACAATGAATAGCTGAGTGATTTATCTTTTTTAGTTGACATGACCCAACATCTTAATAAAGGGGTGGGTGGGGGGAAAAAAACCATGCGGCCTGCTTTAGTTAATCAAGTTGTTTGAGATCAAACTGAAATGATGACAGTCACAACTAAAGTCTGGGAAAATGGTGAATTTTCCAACAATGAACAGTTTTGCTGTAGGCGCTAAAAAACCAAACCCCACTTGTCCAAATATGCCTTACTTGTAGAGAATCTTAAAAATTAGTTTAAACGTTGATTTCCAGATGTGGGAAAATTGGGGAAATCGTTTGACGTGTTTGCTCTATCGTCCACTACTGATGTTGAGACAGTGCCCATCAATTTCCAAATGGAGGTTGAGCTTCGATGTAGCTCTAAAATGAAGGTAGAATATCAAGAAGTTTCTCTAGGGAATTTTTTATAAAAATTACTTGTCTAAGAAAATGGAAAAACTGAACCCTCATGCTCTAAAAATTACAATATTATTCGGATGCGTCTACTTATGTGAACATACATTTTCTTTGATAAAAAAGATAAACTCAAGAGCTAGTTTGTTGATTGGTCTGGGGTCTGGTTGTTAAGTTCATTCGATAATTATATAGGTTCTGAACGATCAATAAAGCAGTATTAGAGCTCAAGAAATGTCTATAAAAAATTTGGATTTTTTTCAAGGATTTGATTCTCGAGTTCTTTATTTACTCGAATGCTCGAATCTTGAATACCCTTAAGAATTTGTTATATTCAAGAGTCTCAATCCTAAAAATATATATATTTTTTTCAAGTCTTGAATCTGATATTTTCTTGAGCAATTGAATCTCGAACCTAACAATAATACATTACTCCGACATGTGTGTACATGTGTGTAAGAGCAAACTTATCAATGACTAACCGAGACAAAGCGCTGGGGACAGCACTCGCTGATCCAGACATAGCCGCCGCTGTAGGGAAATTTACTGACGTCAGAGTACATGCCAAGCTTGAGCCTGACCGGCGGAGAGTCAGTGGTGAGGTGTGTTGCACAGTACTGCTCGCTGCGGACCAGACCTTTCTGAATCAACCACTCGGTAAACTTGGTGGGGGTGAACATGAGAACACTCTTCACTTTCGTGTCTGGAATGCATAGAAAGTTGTAGACTATAGAGGACGGAACAATCTAGTGTTAATGGTGGAGAGATCTTAAGTGTTAGAGAAAACAAAAATGACGATCCAAAGAGTAAGAATAGCAAACAAAATAAAGATAGGAATACACAAAGTAAAAACAAAACAAAGACATAATTATGAAAGAAAGGAAGGATACAACTTATATGATTATGACCCAATGAGTTATCTTGTCAAGTGCTTTATATGGCGTACTTAGTAATCGTAGTTACGTATGTAGAGAAACAAGGTAGAAGTTGTAAGATTTTGAGAAGCACGTTAGCTGTCACCAGGAGACACAGGGATAGGAATGCAAATGTTTGGGAAAAAGTTGGGCCAAAGGGAGTTCATTAAATAGTAGAGGAAGCAAGGCTGAGAAGGTGTGGACACACAATGAGAATGGAAAAGGAACTAATCCCAAGGAAAATAATGCGAGAAACAGTATGCAAATGAGAGGAGAAGATAGAGGGTATGGGAGGAAGAACGGTGTATGGATGGATACGCTAATTTAATGAAGGATCAGTATTTACACCAACCTGAGCGATTATCTATCGGGTCCGGTTGGTTTGGCTCAAACACTACCCAAGAAGGAAATATTTGTAGCTCACCCAGTTCTGTTCGCTCCTGAGTGACAGTGCTCTGCGGTATCAGCTTAACTCTCAAGTTGGGCCTCGCCACCACCACAAGTGATGGGAATGTCTTGCCAGACAACTTGTTGAACGTAACTTCCCGAGAGTCTGCTGCAACACTTCCACTGCCGGTAGGACGGGCGTCGTCATCAGTCAAGTCCACAATGGGGGCCGAGCCTGCTGATTTGTTCAGATAGTTTTAAGTCAAAAACTCTGTTTAAATTTTCATAATAAGTGCACATATCATTAAGTTTAGTTAGTATTAATTAGGAGTGTACCAAGTCCAATGTTTCAAATTGAAGTGAAGTCGAAACAAAAAATATGAAATTTTTGAGAATCTGAATCGAAGTTTGAATATTTTTTAGGAAAAAAAAAGTTGAATGTAACGGGTGAAAATGTGTATCTTAATTATTAGATTTGGTTCGACTCCACTATTTTATGAATCCAAATCTCCACTTTACTTTCATATCTCGAATTTGAATCTAAATCTTGGGAAAAATTATCAACATAAAAGAAAATATAATAGAATGTAGAATACAAGAAAATATAATAGAATGTAGAATACAAAAAATTAAATAAACATAGGGACAAGACCCTTGAAGCCTTCGGATATTCGAGATTTGAAGATTCAAGACAATTTTTCAAGTGAAATTTGTTTTAGAGCTCTAATACAACTTATTGGTGGTTCAGAACCAATTATAAATATACAATAAACTTAACAACCAGGCCCCAGAACATTACTTTAACACTTAATCGATTGAATGCATGAATGGTTTTAAAATGAATGGATTATGAATTAATCATTAAAAAGAGGATAGAAGAGCAAAGCCAGAAAACTGTAAGCCTCAAAGTTCACAATTAAAACATATAATTATGAAATATTTGGGGTAAATTAGTCCCCTTCTTCAGCAGAAGAGAGTAAAACATCAACTGGAGTATGGTAGCATGTGTAGAGGTAGGTCATGGTCACTTAAATACTGTTGTTGCCTGTTTCTTTCTCTGTTCAAACTTGTGTTAGTGACCAAGGACTCTAAGCGTAGAGTTTAATACTCCCCTAACCTGGTGGGGCAGACTTGGGCTTGTTGCTACCGGCAGACAGTCCCCCGACACTGTTACTCTCCGTGGGGCGTGGCATGGTGATGGATGGTTTGCCTCTCCCGCGACCTGCTGAAATACATACATTCAAACAATTGTAAGAACTTGTTATGAGACAAAAGAATGCCAGGCTTCAACATAACACCTATTAAGAGGGTTAGATATAATTACTTTAAAAAAAACCCAACACTTTGATAATTATAAATCTTGAACAATAATAACATTAAAAGCTACAATATTAAATTTATGCTTCCAGCCGAATGAAATAACCAAAATTACAGATAGGTCCACCAGAGAAATTCACAGAGTATTGGGGTTGAGGGGAAATTTACGAGTGAGCAAATCAAAGAGAAAACTAAGTTGTTAACAATTTGATTTAAAAATCAAATACTTTGATTTATTTTAATTATTTCCTAGTATGCAATAACAATAAAAAATATATACCTGGTGTGAGCGGCACTAAGTTTTGTTTGGGTGCGGCGACAGGAGTCTTTTGACCGGGCGGAGTTTGGGTAGGTGTTATCTGACCCCTGGTGCGTGTTTGGATGTTGGAACGAGTTGAAGACGTTACTTGAGTCTGTAAAGATGGTCACAATATTACAACAACTATTACAGGTGCTCAGTCAAAGATTATCTTAGATTACAGTCAAATCCCAGATTTGTATAACAAGCGTGTATTGTCCTAACCATTCAACACAAAGTTTCCAATTACACGATCCAAGAGGATAAAAATAAGAAGGGTAATCAAGAAAACTACTTTACATTCTTAACAAGCTTCAAAGAATTTATAATTTACTGAAAAGAGCGCAGTTGATCCAAAAGCTTATCAATTGATAACATAAATCAACATTTTAAAATAATAGGATTTTCAAACCACACATAGGAATGGAGTTTTTGAGGGGCATGTAATGAGGATAAAAAGTTAATAATTCCAAGGTAAGTAATGGAGAGGAATTATGTAGGGAAAAGATCACACGGGAGACTAAAAAAGAAATGGGGGAAGCATATAACAGTAGGTATGATAGTTAAATAAGAAGAGAAGTAAACAAAGGAGGAAGAATGGTGGGAATAAAGAGGCATTTTATTAAATTGACCCGGCCTAATGCTAGAATAGGCTGATGATTATTATAGAGTAATTTAATTTTCCCAAACTAGATTAAGGCTAAGGATGTCCTACTTACTATTGGAGTAGTCTTGCTGGCTAGGCTGGTTGTGCTCTGAATGACCGGAGTGTCTGAAAGAAAACAGTTACTTTACTTTAAACAATATAAATGTAGGGTACTAAGGTGACTCCTTAGTGATTCAAGTTGCTGTACACCCTTTTTACCTATAATAACCCTACCACCACCTGAGATTTCTCTAACAATCTTCTACAGTTCAATCATGTACCCCGTGATAGCAGTTATCTTAACACTTTTCAAAAGTTCCAATCAATCCTCTCGCCCCGAACGCTGACACGCAACGAGGAAAGTCACACTGTGGTTGCAGCTAGAATTTCAGTCGCTGTTGCCATGGTTAAGCTGGAAGGGGACCGGCGAGTTATAAGTCAGCGTTTCCGCCCTGAGTCCATACTCAGCAGTGGGCTATTCCTGCACCAACTTGAGCAACTCCTATACTTTAGATGACGCAACCAGCCAGGCAGAATGGTCTACGAGACTTTTGGAAGGTTCTAGGCCTAGTGCTGGCTTGTGCCAAGCTTCAATGAACTGTGTTGCTAAGCTTAGGAGAAAGCATGAGTTGTCTGACCACAGCTTGAATGGTACTGAAGACATCAGTACACCTCCCTCCCGCCTGTTCTCCAACCATACTACACATTTGACAAAACCGCGATTTGACCTTGCAAAATACCTTTGTGCCGATAGTCGTTGAAGAGAGGAGACGACATGAGCGACTCTAAGGACATGGTGCTCTTATGGACGTAACAGACCAGACATTGATTATCATGATTACGTTTCTAAGGATCATTGTAAGCAGTTATATTGTCCTGCCTGACTATTTACCAAATAGATATTTTCACGAACTAAGTGATCGCATTTGCGTGAGTTAATTGCCAGGAGAGGTGATGCTGCGGCTCATGGATTTTTTTTTAATATGTATTACCGCTGGGGCCAGCTATATAAATGTGTTCTGTTTGAAACAATCAAGAAAAGTTAGTGTTACAGCAGCTCTAAATTCCATTTTTAGTTTGATAGAATATTATTTACCTTGCCTATTGCTAAGTAGGACTCATGGAGTCCTCAATTTAATTCATACAATTTTGCTCATATTTATGCCGGTAGTCTGTTTTTCTCGACTCCTGAAATCAGGTTAAAAGTGACATTCCGGCCAGTAGTGTGGCACCACCCTGGGATCTTTCAAGGATAAATCACAATACTTTATTGATAAAGAGTATGATCATCAGTGAGTCAGATCCAACATGGTGGTTGTAGTCAAGATTGCATTATTTGGCTGACAATCGAGTTCACATGTATTAACTGTTTACATTACACAACTTAACTAGGCCTCAAAGAGACAATAACGGCAAATAAGCAAAGAGCATGCCACGTTCAGGTTAAGAGCCTGCCACATCATGACCCTGCTGAATATTCAATATTATCAATACTTAGCACCATGTCTTACTACCTGTTCGGGTTATACGCTTAATTACTAATTACTCTAATGAGTTAGAAATTGGGAAGGTTGAATATAGAGGAAGTTAACCAACATTTGCATGGGACGAAGAGTGGATAACAATTTATGAAAAACCACCCCTAGCTCACTCGAACGAGATTCAAACCTCGATCTCCCTGCCCTCAGAGGTCTGATGAATATTACAATATTAATAAAAAATGACGCATGTGCCACTGGCTTCACCAACCTTTCCAGGGAAATCAAAATAACGTCTCAAGAAAAACTCGGGGCTGGAAACTACAAGGACGCTGACGTCGAGGCAAGACAAGGAAAGCTTGGCATAGGATCATCAATGAAGACGGTGTAAGTTCAAAAAGTCATGGGACGAGCTCAAAGGTGTGACAGAGAATTGACTTAAATGGTGAAGCTTCAGTGCAGCCCTACATTCCACACAGGGAGTTAAAGGGATTTACATAAACATTGGTATGCATACTCTGAGGGGAGGTGACAGCACCAACAATGAGTCCCAGGCGGGGGTCCATCACCAGCTGGTAGGTGCCTCCCGCTGTGTGAAGAGTGTTGGCAGTAGAGCCCCTTGTCACCACACCACTTGCCTGCTGAGGTGAGTTCTGAAACAAAGGTTTGTTGAATAAAACTATAATCATTAAATGTAGGAGTGTGCCAAGACCACTTTTTCATTTCGAAGCAAACTCAAATTGAATATATGAGATATTATTGGAGTCAAATTAATGTTCAAATAAATAAATAAATAAATATATATATATATAAAGAATTATTACTGGCTTGGTACCTGCAAAATAACAGGACCATTAGGAGTTTGAACAATGTTGCTGTTTGGTGGGGGTTGCGTGATCATGGAAGCTTGCTGTCTTGTGAGAGGAGTGTTGGCCACCTTTGCGGTGGGCGTGGCCGCAGTCACGTTCACTACAGGATTGGGGGCGTTACTGAAACACCGGTGGCATTGCCTTATTACAATCCATTGGTTAAAAATTCCACACTAAAATTAATCAACATGTTCAAAAAATAAAAATACTCCATATGTTAAAAAATAAACATATACTTTATTGCTAAAACCAATTGTTAATATAGTTTTACCTGAACAATTACAAAATTCCCTCTATTACTAATTTTTCTGACAGTTTTATATCCTGAAATTTCTTTCTTTTTCACATTTTTTTTTTATGATTGTGACCTCCAAATTTTTTTTAAGGCATTTAGCCTTTGCAGCACATAAAATTAATTTATTGAATTCTTGTTAATTCTAAAGGTAATAAAGCACAGTCGATAGTGGCTCAGATTTCAATGTAATCAAGTTCCTGACGCTTGTGGTCCAAAATTATCAACCTAAAAACCAAGCCCACTAACCCGGTGGCGTTCATCTGGAGCACATAGGTTTGATCCGATATTTTCTCTATCATCTCAGCCTCCATGGACTTGACATATTTCTCAAGTTTCGCAACAACCTCCTGATATTCCTTTTCCCCCTTATTGTATGCAGCCTGCTGCTCTTTGGTCGGCTCTTCGTCGTAGCACTCCATAAGCAGCGAGATGTCGGGGGGCTTTTTGTTGCCCCCTCCGCTGCCGGAGCTGTGCCGTCGGCTCATACCTTTCCTGGTACGCTGCATAAATAACCAAACTGCTAACACAAAGAAAACCAAACACCTCCACCACCTGCAATGACTACACACAGTCGACAACGCTACAGCTTTACACTAATAATACATATTGAAGAGATTGTTGTCCAACACCAAAATAATTACTAACACAAATATACCACTATCAAAACTACAGTACTTAAATAAAATTTCATATCTTTTCCAGACTTTCCAGATATTTTTAAATTTCTACCGCGGCCTAACCTTTACCTAGGGGATGACTATTTTTCTGTTTATTACAATAATCGTTTTTTTTATCGTTAGCAGCTAAACATTAAACTTTATAGATTAGTTTTTCTTCCAGTATTACATGTTTTAGGAGTTATTTGTGGTCCTGTGTAAGTTAACTATGGCATTAAAAAAACCTAGCACATTACAGACATTTTATAGGTGCAGAATGCCATATCTAGACAATACAGTTTGTTGACAGAGAAAAATAGCTCACTTTTATTTTGGCGTTTAGGTGCAAAATTAATGGGCTTTTTAAGCCAATTGTTTAATTCCACATTTTTCGCCTTTTTTTTTAAATTTCTAGACAGTTCCATGTTTTTCACTGAATCAAAAAATGTCCTGAATTTTCCAGTTTTTTCCCCTCCATTTTCCTTGACTGTAGCCACTCTAATTACGAGAGTGGTACTAGGATTGAGCTTGACTACTTTGAATTAAGGTCAGTTTCATAGTAAGATTTAGTACACCTCAAGTGGGGTGCTGTATTAAATATAATACGACACCTACCTAAATTTGAATTAAATTGGCACATTTCGCATATGAAAGTGGCCCATTCTATTCTAGTCTAGCTAGGTGTCGTTCTGTATTTAATGTAGCGCCGCACTTGAAACGTACTAAGTCTGACTATGAAACTGGCCCATTCCATTCTGGTATAGCTAGGTGTCATCTTGTATTTAGTATAGCGCCACACTTAAGGTGGGGATGTAGGGAGCGCAAGTTATGGGCAGTGTTTTAAGAGTTTTTCTAACTTTTTTTTTTACTAAAATTAAAAAAATTTGCTTTGGTACACACACATAATTTAGGCAAGTTTTCTTAACATGGTGATATCTATCGACAGTTGTTGAATATCTGTCATGAGCATAGCGGTATTAGGTGAGAAAAAGTTATTAAATTCTGTGACAGCCTTGACAAATATTCAAGAACTGTTAAGGGCACCATGTAAAGAAAAGTAAACTCTTATGTTTGTAGGGAAGCAATACTTGATTTCTTTTGACCAAATATAAGTTTTGCTACTAAAACTGCATAAACACCGTCTCGCGTCCCCTACATATCCACCCCTTAAGTTTCTTTACTAAATGTGGGCAGACACATACATAGTTCATAATAGAATGGGCCAGTTTAATATGAAAAACTGGCCCATTCCATTTGAGTTTAGGTAGATATTGTCTTGTTTTTAGTATAGCACCGCTCTTGAGGCGTACTCAGTCCGACTATGAAACCGGCCCTTAGTCTTTAAAAATATTTAATTGGAATTAAAAGCCTTCTAACATTACCGCTTCAATCTTCATTTGGACATGTCGATATGATTCATACAAATGTTAGAAATCGAGACTAAGGCCACATTTTAAAAGTTTCCCAAATTACAATTTACAAAGTGAATGTTTTACTAATGCAAATAGAAAAGTTTCATCGAGAAAATAGTTGGATTTTTTAAAATTATGATGCATATAATATCTACAAATCTGCTCTCTAATGTAAAACTAAGAAAACACAGCAAACTTTCTTGTCAAAATTTTAACTAGTTGACTAAACAAAGAGTTGTAGTTTTATTTAATGACTTTACATTCAAAAATGGTAAAAATATATGTATATAAATATATTTACATACAACCTGTCTTAGATATGCTATGCACACATTTCCACTAATTAGGGTGAGAATAAAAAAGATTAAATTTAGAGAAAATGTAGCAAGAATAGGAAAAACATTTAGGAAAAACCATCCTTGGTAAATTCGAGTGAGATTGGATACTCAATCTTACTGCCACCAGCAATCCAGTCTAATGCAAGAGCCATAATTTGAGAATATAGCTTATGAAATTTCATTTCACAAAAAAACTTAGCTACAAAATCCTTTTACCAACCTTAAGCTAAGTAACATTACTATACACACAGTTAAGGTTTTTACTTGGAAACCAACCTACTTTTACTGAATTCTCACACATGCATCAGGCTTAATTTTGTTGAATTTAAAACATAAGAATTCCTAGAAGTCATATTTTGAAACATTGGAAACCTTCTATGCGAGATCAGGAATGCAACATTTAATATTACTGTAAGAGGTTTTATGACTATCAAAAATAAAATTGCATACATAGCCATCAAATCATGCAGAGCTGGACTGTTGAAACTTGATCTGTATGGATAATCTAAAATTATGTGTACACTTGAAATTGTTTTAAAACATTCTGACCATCAAAATATAATGATTTGAATTTTGTATCACTGTGTAGTTAAAAAAGTGTGGTGTCAAATAGGAACTGATTGTATAGCACCGAAGCATAAATATTATTATTATTAGCACCGCGTCTTACTACCCGTTCGGGTTATACGCACTTATGCTAATGGGTAATCGTAGGGTGATTGTGAGATGAAATGGAGGACCTACAGTTTAATGTGGGATCCGAACCACGGTGGAGGCCCGGTATTCCCCATATTCACAAGATGTGATTAATACACGTCTTGTCAGAGGTGAAGGAAGGGTTTGGTAATCAGATAAATCTGTGCCGGGACCGAGGATTGAACCCCGGCCGCCAGCATAGAAGTCTGACACCTTACCCCTAGACCGCCAGGTCACCCGAAGCATTAATAGCAACAATTACTACTTGAAGTGGTTTTTCACCAGCAACATTTTAAAATTGGATGCCCTTATAAGCTAGGTATTGAAAATGGTCCTAATGCAACTTTTTTTTTTTTAACAATTGAATACTTTTAGACGTTCCCTTACGGGTATTTCTTTTAAAAATCAAATGCCTCTAGAAGTTATTTCGAGTAATATTAACATAAAATCTTTTTGAAAATTAGATACCTCTAGAAGATATTTGAAATAGTCCTTGCCTGATAAATTTTTGAAAAAAGAATACCTCAATTCAAGTTATTTGAAGTTTAATTTAAGGCCATCTTTAAGCTCCATATTAAAAACAGGGGGAAGTGGGAGTTTGAACCCCAAACCCACCCTCTACACCCTTGCATTAAACCATTATCAACTGTTTTCAGACAGTGACCGGGTCAATTTAGTAAAATTCCTCCATATTCTTCTTGATCCTTCCACCATTCTTCTACTCTCCCTTACACAATTTGTTATCTGCTACTCCCATCTCTTTCTTGACCTCCCTTGCGGTCTTTTATCCTACATGTTTCATTTCCATCATTTTCTTTGGCATCCTCTCCTTCGTCCTCATGAGATTACCATACTACTGCAGTCTTGCTTCCACTACTATCTCATATACTCCCTGTACCCCACTCCTACCCCCAAGCCCCTTTCAATCCTCTGGCCTGATATTAATTTCTAAGATCTTGTTTACCTTAAGCCATTCAACCAATACTGTGGATTTTGGTAGAGAACATTTACTGTTACTTTTGAGAAACCAGCCTCGGTGGCGTAGTTCGCTAACGTGCTAGTCGTATTGAGCTAGACTGCTGAGGACGGAAAGATCGAGGTTCGAATCTCAGTTGGGTGAACTGTTTTTTTCTTTTTCTAAATGGTTTTCCACTCTCCCTCCACGCAAATGCGGGTTCACATCCTCTAATTCAACCCTTCCCAATTCCTAATCCATTAGAGTAATTAGTACTTAAAGCGTATGACCCGAACGAGTAGTAAGACGCGGTGCTAAATATTATTATTATTATTATTATTATTACTTTTGAGAAAATATTTATTTAAAAAAAATCAAATCTTTTTTAAACTATTTATTAAAATCTTACTATATGGATGGTTGGCTTTTTTGTCTTATTTATGGCTAATTAATAATGCTGGAAGATAAGTTTTTTTTGTAATAAATATTTTCTCTTAAAGAATCAAAAACTTTCATGACTCATTTAGATGTCACATTAGTTAGAGAAAATGAATCTATTCAGTCAAGAACCATAAATCTGGGATCAATAATTAATCAATAATTCATTATTTTTTTATAACCGAAACATCAATATACCTATTATTATTGTAAAATTAGATAGGTATTGCCCAGCCTTATTGTCTCCCAAACTAGATGTCATTTTAAAATATGCACACAAAAAAAATTGTCTAAAACAACCACATTTATCTCGTTTCCATAGCAAACTCAACTATTGCAAATGAATAGCTATTCTTCCTTTATTTTATTTTTAAAATGTTTACCCGCTTCAGTGGCTGAATCTTTTACGGTGTCACTCTCGTGTTAAACTGGCATGGAGATAACAGGGATATAAGGGTTCAAATCCTGAATAGACCTTAGCGTGATTATCTATAAATGGTTTCCAACTCTACTTTCATGCAAATGTGGGTGGATTACCTCTAAATTACTACTGCATCCCTAACTCAGTAGAGTAATTATCATGTGTGTTTAACCTAAACAGGTAGTAAAATTTTAAAATCTTCTAATGAAATAAGGCGAAGTTAACTAACAAACATATAGATCACAATGGGTAAATAGGAGTGAAGCTCACGAATAAATACCTAGCATATATTAAAATGATGTAGTTGCTATTTTGGCAGGAAATAAGTTATTTTATCGGAATTAATTAATGTTTATCCCTATGGTTCTTACTCGACAAACTTAACCTAACCTTCCATGCGTAAATAAAATAAAATTTCAAATCAAATTGAAAAACTGAATTTTGAAAAATATTTATAAAATAAACAATTTATTCATGTGAAAAATTATCAAACTTAATAAAAGATAGAATAATTCAATTTACTATCTTATTATGTAATATTAATAATAAAATAATATTTTTTGTAAAAAGACAAATAACCATTTTATAAGAGTGTAATATATGGTATTATTTCCTATATGATCTAAGATTTATGTGTGTTTATGGTCCATTGATTCTATAAAACAAGTATTAGCTGTCATAAGAACACAAATTGGGAACGTTATACATAACCTAAAAGAATGCAGTCAAGGTTTAGACTGTAAATTAATGATAATGAATAGTAGGCCTAACCAGATATAAGCTAAACACACTTATTTGTTGAAAAACACATTATTATAAAAATATGTTAGAAGAATAAAACACATTATAATGGCAATGCAATACAAGAAAAAGTTTTACTTGTCAAATTTTTTATTTAACCTAAAGCGGTATGTAACGAAAAAGAAAAAACATTATTCACATTATATAAACCGCATTGGTAAAAGAGATTAAATATTCAAACAAAATAGAAAAAAATTAGTTATTAATTTTAGTTGTATTGACTTAAAACAATGAAATATTCACATTATTATGCCAAGACAACTTATGGCGGAAACTTAATTTTGAATTTTTCTGAATTTTCCTATCGGTTTGAACATTCATGCATCACAAATATACACAAAAAGAATGCAATTAATTCTTCAAACCTTACCTTTGAATTCTAAATTATATTCAAACAATTTCCAGAGATATTACAATTTAAACTCAGCAAGCAAGTACTAATTTCTAATACACACTTTAAAAAAACATCAACAAGATGGCGTACGACCGCCAAATGAACATATGTGAACCAATAAGAAAATTCCATTTGAGATTTTATATTTACGTCATTGTTTATAAAATATAGTTCACCAAAATTTCATCCAAAAAATATTGATTTTAATGCAATTGATTAATATTAAATAAGATAATATAATAAAAGTATAAATATATAGCTTGAAAATTATTATAATATAAATTATTATTATTTTTCAATTTCCCGCTAAAATATATTGTATTAATTTTAACAATGACTGCGAAGTCTCAATCTTAATTCAATTTTTTTTTTTGTACAAACACTTTAATCTTTAATATTTCTGTATTAAAACTAAATATTTTATAATGTTCTCTTTATTATACTTTAGTACCCGAGAATAAAGTTAGCCATCTTTATTAGCGGATGAATACACTAATTGTTAAATATAATGCAAACATGACGTTGTTTATATGACGTCATATTAGCTCAAAGTTTAAAATTGTACTGTGCTGAACTGTACATAATAAATAATAAATGTTACCTTACTATATTTTCTTTAACGTAGGATTACCAATTATTATTACTATTATTATTATTATTATTATTATTATTATTATTATTAGCACCACGTCTTACTAACCGTTCGGGTTATACGCACTTACGCTAATGTGCAATGGTAGGGTGATTGTGAGATGAAATGGAGGACTTACAGTTTAACGTGGAATCCGAACCACGGTGGAGGCCTGGCATTCCCCACATTCACAAGATGTCTTTTCAGAGGTGAATAAAGGGTTTGGAAATCAGATAAATCTGTGCCGGGACCGAGGATTGAACCCCGGGCGCCAGCACACCTTACCCCTAGACCGCCAGGTTACCCTAGGGATTACCAATTAAATGTAGATTTCCACCTTGGGTATTATAAATAAAGACATTAAATAAAATAAGATTTTTATGTGAATCGCTTTTTTGATAACATTTAAACCGATTTCTAAAACAATTTTTACATAACTGTTCTATTAAGAAATTAAGAAATAATCAAATTCATTTAAATGTCCTCTGGCCAACAACTTCAATTAAAGAATGGTAATGAATTCAACTACTTCTTTGGTCACCAACTCCTAGGTTGGTTTCAGCCATTATTCCCTTCTTCTTGCTTTCTGTTTCATTTCTTAATACTCATAGTTTTTACAATCAGCATCGTGTATCACTTGTTTTATGAATCTTCATAATATAAAGTTTACGGGAAGAAATAATATTACTGTGCTCCTATAACCAATTAATAATTATTATATTACTGATTACATTCCTTAAATACTTACCAAAATGATAGATTAAATATTGACTTCTACAATTTGGATATCTAGGTTAATGTTTTGGATCTTGAGGGAATTTCATACTAATATTTAAGGGAGCTACTGGGCTGAGTTATAGATTTAGATGCGACGTAGCCTTTCCTCAAACTCCTGTGCGCATGACTATGAAAATTTTAGCAACTTTCCTTGGCAAATAATAATTTTGATTTAAAGATTGTGAGTGAAATGATAGTAAATTTCACATTAAAATAGTAATGTTGTTCCCACTGTTTGAAAAACAACAACTCATAAACGACCTAATAGGTCCCTATCTTCTTTACGATCCTTGAATAGCCAATCTTAAGTTTCAATTTGGCCTTTGTTTAACTATAGTGTAATTTTATTATAGACATTTTAATACCATATATAATTTGTAAAAAAATAAAGCTAAATATTAGGCCTTCCTTTGGATTTTTTCTGCATATTAAAGAAATGAAATAGATTTGCTTCTACCCTGTTTTAATAACAGAAATTTAAAAAATTGGTTAATTAGTCTCTCGCAACGGCTTTTGTTTTGGCTATATATATATATATATATATGTTATATTGAGCTATACACAGTGATCTCTCTCTATACCTCACCTCACTGTATAGAAAGGGGTTAAGCGTTAATCATAGAAACGCCACTCTGTTGACAAGTAGAACCACATTGTTAGCGCTCGCAACGTTAGTGTTGCAAATTAAAAGATTCAAAGCAGAACGTAATACTTTGATCAGAATGCATTTTCTATTAACGAATGTTAATTATTCGATTCTTATATTAAATTCGATAAAATTTAACTAAATCAATTATTTTATGAATAAATCTAATTATAAAATGTAAATCTAGAATATCTAGCTAGACTCCTTTAAAATAAACTACAAATTGTCAAGAAAATAGTAATGACGAATTTCATAGACTTTTCTCTTCCTTTTTTATGGACATTATGTCCACCAATAAGCATTCCTGTGTGAAGCCACTGCTAGTTGCTGCTAGTGAAGTGCTTTAAAACCAGTTTATGAGATAAGCTAGTCATATAATAGTGCCCACTCGATTTCTCAATGTTGCTATTAAGACAAGCAAGTACCATTATAAGGTTCAGATGGCAGCACCTTTGCGTAAAAAAAAATTATTTTCTAATTTTAGCTCAAAACGAACAAATTAAGTTGATCTGTGTAGAAGACGATTGCACTTAATTTTTGTTTCTAATTTTTAAGGATCATTTAACATTACTTTTTCTTTTTAAATTAATTGAGAAAATCATTTGTTCTGGTCGCGTCGCTTGTAACAAGTAGCTCTCTGTAATTATTGTTATTATTTTGCGGTCGTGTCAACGTCGTAGCTGTACCAGGTATTTTTCTGCTCCATTTTTTGAATGGGAGTGAGTGTGACAGGTTTGAAACTATGCTCTACCCAAAAAAGTGATTAGGTCAAAACTGACTTATTTTGAGTTGACTACAGGCGTTAGAAGTTTAACTTCTATAAAATAAATTTAATCCAAGTTTTAGAGCAACTTTATTGTAAACCTTTTTCACAATTATTTTTTAACATCTGTTTTTTAAATATACACTTTTTTTAGCAGACATTATATTTGTGTTATTAAAAGGGTGTTTATTGGAAGTTAAAACCATAATTTACGGGGTTTTCGCAAATGGTAGAATTCAGTTCAGTTTAATATTAATAAAAAGCATCTATTTACAAAAATTAGAATTAAAGTAGGTGGTGGCTGTATTGTCTCCTTACTCTCGTGTTAAAATAGATTACCGGTGATTGTATGAGATGATTAAAAAGTGTTTTCCCGTTCTCTTTGAAAGGATAACTGAAAGGATTGAAAAGCTATTCGCACCATCTCAGTGAAATTATTCCGTTCCATCTGTTCCTTACTTACCCTTTGATATATAGTGTACAAGTGTAGAACTCTTCCTTAAAGTCGAAACGAACAAAACTTTTATTTTCTTTAAAGGAAATTTAGTTTTTGTTACTAATAAAAGAAGCGGTACATTTGAATTTGAAGAAGAAAGAGAATTTGGTTATATTTGTATAATTTCCATTATTAAAATTTTAAATCACAATTTTGGTAGAAAACAATAAATACCCTTGAAAAATCCCCCGATAATTTGATAAATATATTTTGTGTGAACTATATTCTAGAACTTTAGATTAACTTTCACAACATAAGTATGGCTGTGTTATAATAAACATAATTGCAATCCTTTATTGGAGCAATTTTCAACTGATTTACAAACTGAATAAGGCGCTAAAATAGTTTAAACACACCATAAAATCTTAAGAAGATTTTATTATTAAAATAACAAGTATTAATATTATGTTTAAAAGTTAAATAGCCATAGAAAATTAAAATCATTGTGCTATTCTTTTAAATAATCATGATCATGGATTTAAAGAGATTTATTTCTATTCGTTAATTTTTTCTCGTTTCTTTTTGGTATTCCACCAAACTTTTGAGGAGTAAGCCTATTGACCCCTCGCTGTACACCAATGTGTCGCAGAACACAGGTTGAATAAAACGCTGCTTTGGTGAGAATTTGCTATTTATTATTTAATTTCCGTTAGGAATTCTCTTATAAAACGCTCACACATTTATTTTAAAACTTGCATTCAATTAATATCTTTTACATTTTTAGATTAAAATAAAACACTATATAGGTGCTTACTCTATTTCAGTTTAGAACGTATTTGAACTTAATTTATGGAGGCGTATGCAGAAATAGGCATTCAGTTTATATTTTTTTTTAAAAAAGTATTTAAAATAATGATTTTAAAGTACTACTGGGAACTCAATATGCTGATACAAATTATTAGTGTTGCCCATCTTGGGGTCAAATAGTGTGACAGTCATAACACTTGTAAAAAGAATTATGTGGATGTTAAAGAGCAGAGGAAAAGATTTAAAGAAGAGAAGGGAAATGGAGAAGAACCTGAAGGAAGCCCCATATGTTTAAAGCTAATCTAAGCACTGAATATTCGAAATATTGCTGGGAGAGAGCCTAATTGTTTTCTCTGGGGGTGGGGGGTGGAGCTGGAACACCAGAGGGAGCCCCTTGAAATACTAGGTGTTTTTGAGAACTTTGGCATCACAATACAATGAAAAATTATTTTCAACGGGGTGCTAATCCATAATTTTAAATTCAATATTTGCATTATTTCGAGTAGCTAATAATGACTCTAGGTCTACCTGAACAATGGTTTAAAAAGTGCCTCATCATAATCTAAAGAAGTGTAACACTTTTACAAATCCACTTCTATTTTTTCTAGCTTTCAAATAACTGGCTTGAAAAGTGTATCCAAACACTTTTTTTTTTAAATATTCTTAATATACATCAACATGGATGTTAACGACATATCAGCTTCTCCTACACCACTGATGTCTAATAAGCATACATGTTCAGAGTACGATGTGAAAAACCAAACTTTCCATCAAACTCCAGATAAACAAAACGAGATCTTTCCAGCTGACTGTAGTGAATATGTCATGGGCAAGTTCAGGGCTTCTTCAGTTGTGTATAATATTGACAAAACAATGGATGGATCCAACACATACATGAACTATCGTATACCGGCATCAACCAGCTATAGAGATTGTTTGGATGCTGCAACCAGTTTATCTCCATTAGAGATACTCAGGTAAAGTCAAATAAACTATATCAAATGTAAACTTTTCTTTCTAATGTTTATTTTATTTTTTCATAGTTTTGCATATTGTGTAGAGGTGGTCCCACATTATTCACGGATACGGACAAATGTTTGGGTTTCTGAAAAGGGTGGGAGGTACACAAATACCAAATGTTTAGTTGAATATTTGGGATTTAGGGGGTTTTGGTCAGTGAGTGGTTTCTTTGAAAAAAATTAAAGGAACCTAATGTTCATCACTATTCAGGGTAGACATTCGCGAGAGGTTCCCAGAAGACGAATGTATATATTCATCCGCATTTGTGAGTAGTGTGGGACTGCTTTAGAAGTTTTGGCAATCTTTTAAAACACTATTTGGTTTTATATTATTTAAATATTGTTGAAACTGGTTATCCTTTTTTAATTCAGTATAATTATTACATATATGTTCTTAAAAGGTCTGTTATGATAAAAAAAAAAGTAGAGATAAATGACTTAATATTGCAAATTTCATATTTGTAGGTAATGTTTTTAAAATTGCCTCAATTACGGTGACTTACTATTTACAATTTGAGGAATGTTAATTTATATCTTTTAATAATAAATAAATAAATCTAAATGTTGTAATAAAATTGGTTACTGGCATTGAGCTGGCAACAAGATATCTACTTATGTTAAGTTCCTGTAAAACACTAAATAATATAACAAGTCAGAATTATCTTTAACTCTCATATAATTAATATTACACCTATTAGATTTTTTGTCACTAATTGTTGTTGGGTGCAAAACATGACTTCTTTCCTTAAATGACAAAAATAAATTTAGGTTGTTCGAAAACAAGGTGCTTAGGAAGATATTTGGTTCAAAAATGGATGATTATAGTGGGGGGTGGAGGAGGCTACATAATGATTAGCTGCATACCCTGTACTCATCACCAGACATTGTTAGAGTAACAAAATATCTCAGGTTACGGTGGGTAGGTCATGCAGCGGGAATAGGACAATCTGGAACCGCATTCAAGGTATTGACTCGCAAATCCGATGGGAAGACCCAGATGCAGATGGGCAGATAACATTTGGATGGACTTTAGAGAGATAGGATATAACTAGCTCAAGATAGGGATTGTTTGAAAGATCCCTTACTTAAAAAAACAACACTCTATGGCATCCGCCCGCAATCGAGCCCTACCGGGCGTCATCCATTGGCAAAGATTGTGCCAACTTATGGGGAGAGGGTGTCATGTAGTTAGTGCAACGAACCATCCGGCCTTTAATCTTAGTTTTCTTTACTAGAGCCGACACTTTTTCATTCAAGTTTCTCCTCATTTTTCCTCACAAGGCCAAGTTGAACTCGTTCCAGACCCACCTCTTCACAGAAAAATCTGGAAACATTGAGGATCGATTCCGAGACCTTTGGATCCCTTAATTTTGCTACTAAAATTCAATACGAATGTTAAACTTTCACATCAATCATTTTAAAATGAAAAACATTACTCAAAGGTTTCATGAAATTAATAATAACTAGTTTTCATTATATTTATAGGACTACTAGCAGAAGTACCTGGCATTGCCCGAAGTAGCCAGGCAATGGTTTTTTTCCCCCTTCAACTATATATAAAATAAATTTCTTCATTTTATTTTTTTCAGACACAGCTTTTAATGAATAAAAATAAAAAATCTCATCATAAATTTAAAATTCCATCTTTGAGGTTCACATGTTTGTGCAGAGACGATAGTAATTTTAAAATGTCGTACCTCTGCTTGTGGTCGATCCTGCGCAACGCTCATTACAGACATACTCACAAACTCTTCATCTACACTAATATTATAAAGAGGAAAGATTTGATTTTTGGTTTGTAATGGATAAACTCAAAAACTACTAAACCGATTAAAAAATTCTTTCACCAATATAAAAGCTACATTATCAGCGAGTAACATAGGCTATATTTTATTTTGGAAAATTAATTTATTCCTCATTACAAACAAAAAAAACAACAAAAAATCAAGGAAGTGTTTGTCTGTGTGTTTGTTTGTGTGCGATGCCCAGCCAAATCTACAGCACGTAGAGATCTGAAATTTTTAACATAGGTGTACGCGAGGGGTCCAAATGCACCTCAAAGCAGGATTTTTAACTAGCTTTTTAATTAGGCTATTAGGTGACCTGGCGGTCTAGGGGTAAGGTGTCAGACTTCTATGCTGGCGGCCGGGGTTCAATCCCCGGTCCCGGCATAAATTTATCTGATTACCAAACCCTTCCTTCACCTCTGACAGG
>CABEEJ010000762.1:189925-220591 GCA_901482245.1 Timema douglasi
AAAAAAAAAAGGAAAGAAAAAAAACCGGTTAGAATGATTGCCCATATATCTTTTTACATTTATATTTGTTAATGAAATTATTTTCATAAGTAATATACATCGTATAATATACAGTGGCAGGTGATGCTTTTGATATACTTCAATTCTGACATAATAACAATAATGTTACATTTTGTAACTGGTGAAATAAAATGTTTAATATATATATGAGGTGTGGCTACTAAATAACCGGACTGAGTTTTTTGACACTTACCTGAAGCCTCGGCAACAACCAGCAGGGTCATATATTGCTCTGTGTTATTTTCTCCCTCTACCTTCCAAATTTCAAGGTCATGTGATCGACAATTCAGCCGTAACCTTTTTTCGAAGTGGACCGTGTACCTGAGCTTCGTCGGAATTATGTTGAGTGTAAAAGGTGAGCAACGTGTCAATGTGAAGTTTCTTGTAAAATTTGGGAAATTCACTACAGAAATGTACAACTTGTTATAGGAAGTTTATGGTGATCAGTGTTTATCTCATACTCTAGTGTTCAATTGGTTAAAAAAAAAGAAATTAAGGAGGGGAGGAAACAGATCAAAGACGATCCGCGCCACGGTTGTCCTCGCACATCAAAAACAGATGCTAATATTGAAAAAGTGAGAGAAATCGTTCAAAAAAATCAACACCTGAGCATTCAAGCAACTGCTAACTTAGTTAATATTGATAAGGAAACTGTTCTTAAATTTTACATGAAAATTTACACATGAAAAAAGTTTGCTCTAAAATGGTGCCAAAATTGCTCACCCCTGAGCAAAAGTAAGTTTGAATGAACATTTGTGCTGACATCCTTTATAACATCGAAAATGATCCAAACTTTTTAGAAAATGTGATAACTTGTGACGAATCATGATTTTTTTCAGTTCGACACTGAAACTAAGCACCAATCCATGCAATAGAAGAGTCCCAGTTCACCAAGACAAAAGAAAGTACAGATGAGCAGGTCAAAATTCAAAGCAATGATGATAGTTTATTTGATATCCGAGGGATTTTTCAGATTTATTGGGTACCTGAAGGTCAGACTTTTAACCAGGTTTACTATAAGGAGGTTTTGACAACCTTCGTGAATGCATAAGAAGAAGACAACCTGAAATGTGGAGGAACGGCTCGTGGATTCTTCATCAGGACAACGCACCAGCACAAAAAGCGCTGTCTATCCAGAGGCTTTTAGTGAAGCACAAAAGTCTGGTGTTTGAACATCCACCTTACTCACCTGATCTAGCTTTGTGCGACTTTTTTCTGTTCCTGAAGATCAAGTCTGCACTAAAAGGAGCCCGTTTTGAGTCTGTTGACGCTGTGAAGGGAAAAGCGACGAAGCTCATGAACAGCCTCTGAGAAAAGGACCTGAAACATTGCTTCCAACAGTGGAGGATTCATATGGTGAGGTGTAGGGATCGGGGAGGGGACTTCATTGAAGGTGATAACATGCCCATTGAGTAATTTTGTAAATACAATTTTTAGAGAATCAATCCGGTTATTTAATAGCCAACGCCTGTGTGTGTGTGTACACACACACACATACTTTAGTGGTAAATCTTGTAGTTATAATTATAAGAATAAACTAATCTTTTAATTTATCAATAGGTTTTTTTATGGGTTTTGAAGCAGGTTAAAACTTAGTTAACCTTAGAATGCTAAACCTCTCTGTCTGAGACATCAATGACAAACACGTGTAAATCTTACTACTTTACATTTTATTACAATAAAAACATAATTATATTACATTATTGACAAAATGAAAACTATTCTCAACTAATTCAAATACTTTTTTGTCGATTGTAATTTTTTTTTACAAATCTTCAACACATACACAGGTGTGTTATCTACAGATGGCATGAGAACAGTGAAATGTTGTAGTGATGCAACCTTGGTTTCAATGTAGGTTTCAATCATTTTGGGTTAGTTTGTTTTTTGGTTTATTACCATGTTCTCATGTGTAGTAGGAAGCAAGGTTACACCTTTGTTTTGTTTTAGTTTGTAAGATACCATTGTGACTACATTAGTAAAATGGTTCATCAATGCCAAAACACTCGTACCTTTTATGACGACTGAGATTCTCCTAGAGCACAAACAAAGCACTGTCACAAGGGAAACACTGTCCGCTATAGTGAAGTTTCAAGGCCGACTGAAAATACTGGAGAGGGGAGCAGTCTAGTCCCTGTGTAAGGGAAGGATCATGACAATCTTGTGAACCTCAGAAGGAAAAGCATTCTAAGGTTAACTAGCTGCTGCTTGTTTCATAATGGGATATTTTTTTATTATATTACTGTTTGAAAGTGCAGGGAATAATTCAGTGCAATTTGAAGGTGGTGTCGAGATTGTCTCCTAGGCTATGACCATACTTGCGATCTGGTCGCTGGGACCAGGATATCAGCATGCGTGTTATAAATGTGGGTGGCCACACTATGCAATAATATGCAGGTTATTTCGCCAGAAATATTTAGATATTGCTATTCTAAAGCATCTTGTATAATAAATAAATCTATCTTGTATCCAAGTGATATCCACTACCCATTCATTGCATTCAATTAAAAATGTTTATTATACTTTGCAGATTTAGGCTGTTATGTACCTTACAAATTAATATACATATGAACAAAACTGAAGTAATTGAATTACATTTTGTGATTACTCTATTTGATCAGATTAGAATGAAATATTACAGAAAACTGTGCAATTAAACATTTTATAATTGATTTCAACGGAAACAATTAAAAATATACACCGTGTTTTTTTTTTAAAGCATAAAACAATTAACAAAATAATTTTCTAATTTTGATTTAATTTCAAGAATATTCAAAATATTTTATTTCAATTGATAAAAGTGGAATTAATATAATCACACTTTCATTTGAATCATTAGTCAATTAGTATGTTTGAATACAATTTGTCAAACGATTGTAGTGAGTAATTCTCTCGTGACAACATTACAGGCGATGTTGGGCAACATAACCAACAGGCTGCAACATGTTCACAGCCAGACACTGGCCAGAGAGATGAAGAACTGCGAACATAAAGTTAACGAGTTTCAAGAAGAGGTTTCAGTGATGCGCTGGACACTGGATGATCAAGCACGTTTGTTATCAGACAAAGACTTGACAATACAACAACTTAATCGGCAGCTCATCGACGAGAGACTCATGTTAACCAACAGCCGACAAGTAGACGAGAGGAGAATTGAAGACATAAATAATCACTTGGAGGTTAAATTGGCGTTATTTGTTTCTGTGGTCTAACTAAAGAAATAAAAATAACACATGACATTAAAATTGACCTAGTAATTCTGATTATAAAATATTACATTAAAAAAACCAACAATAATAATAATAATTATTATTATACAATAGATGTGTGCAAAGCTTTGAAACAAACATCAGGTTCAACTTTAGTTTAAAAAAAATTAGTTTCAACATCATTACGAAGCTTTAAAAATAAAAATATTGACAGACTGTTATATACATTAAAAACTAACAGTCATATGAAAAATTCTTAAGTAATTGATTTGCATGTTGTGATAATAACTTAGTTGATTTATTAGATTATAATGAAACACTATTGAAGATTGTGCAATAAAACCATTTTTAAATTATTTTAGTGCATAAAGCTATATGAATAAAAACTAGGGCTGGGCCGATGCCGATTATTAATCCGATCATCGGCCGATTATCGCATAACCGGCGATTCCGATGATCGGGGTTTGAATCTCCGATTATTTGTGCCGATTATTCAAAAGTTGTGGGTATATTTTAAGTCCTAAAAATATTAAAAACATTTTTATACATCCCTTTTCTCTCGTTTGTAATCTTTCAATAATTAGCTTTATCTTAGCGACTTACGTTTGCAATAAACAGCATATCCAACATTCTAACAAAATATATCAAAATAAATATGTTTACCATAGGCCTTTTTCTAATTTATTCACGTTATTAGAAATAAAAATACTCACAAGTAACAAATTTATTAACCATCAAATAAAATGTTAGCAGATTGGCATTGTTTTATATTGATTTGTTAAAAATAGTTATAAAATGAAATATCAGACGCAAGAATTTAGTGCATGCGCACTACATTTAGTTTTGCATAGAAAGAGATTTTATTTTCATTTTTTTAATGTTGTTTATTCAAAATGTATGGGTATATTTTAAAATCATAAGTCATAAACATTAAATATCAATTTGAAAACTAAAAGATAAATTTAATAATCTATTCCCACGTATATAAACACAACTTCTATTTTGAGTTTACAATAAACAGGGTAACCAACGCTACTAAAATATCAAATGAGAATATGTATTTTTACCGTAGGTCTTATTCCAATTTATGCAGATGCACATTATTAGAAATAAAACGCTCACAGTTAACAAATCTAATAATCATAAAATAAAATATTAGCAGATTGGTGTTGTTTTATTTCGAATTGTTAAAGATGCCCAAAAAATGAAACATCGGACGTACGCACATGCGCACATTTTGTTTAAATGGAAACCATTTTTCTTTTAATGCAAGTACAACACTTTCCACTGGCAATTAATTTGTTTCGCTCATATTTCAATATGAATTGAATTAATATATATATATATTATTAATATTTTCTTTAATAGTTAAAAATAAATTAGATAAAATTTTATAATATTAAATATAAAAAAAACCTTTTGTGGCACATATTATTTAATCATATTGAAGTGAGTTATTAT
This sequence comes from Timema douglasi, assembly GCA_901482245.1. Classification (NCBI taxonomy): domain Eukaryota; kingdom Metazoa; phylum Arthropoda; class Insecta; order Phasmatodea; family Timematidae; genus Timema; species Timema douglasi. The sequence continues at coordinate 194,656 of CABEEJ010000762.1, forward strand.
TATTATTATTATTTTTTTCAAATATGTCTCGGAGTACTAAAAACAGTTTTGTGTGGGACTATTTTGCAATAAATCCAAATGATAACTCAAAAGCTGTGTGCTCATTTTGTACAAAAACAATTTCACGTGGAGGCACCAGTTCAAGGGGCTTTACAACCTCTAATTTGTCAAGACATTTGAGCGTGTTTCACCACAGTGAAATTTCAAAAAGTAATAAGCCTATAATATCTAGTGAAAATTCTGATGCTTCAAGTTGTGGTTCTACACATAGTTTTCCAATTACATCGATTAGTGGGAGTAGTGTTCAAATGAAAGTATGTGCTAATCAAAAAACAATTACTGAATTATTTGAGCAAAAAACTGAATACAACAGTTCTCACCCAAAATCCATAGGGATAACTAAGCGGATTGGGGAAATGATGTGCCTTGATTTGCAGCCATTTAGTATGGTTGAAGATGTTGGTAAGTCTAAAGCCTAACTTAGCCTACTCAAACTTAATTTTTTTTCATCCAATATTTATTGTTTAGTGCCAATTAAAATATTTATTATTTACACTTACCAAAAAGTTTCCCGGACCTCTAATTTTGATCATTTAGGCCTAGGTACCTAAAATAATCACATTTAACCCTACCTAACCTAAAACACATGATTTTGCCAAACAGCAAAATAATATAAACCAATATTCATGTTTATAATTTACAAACAAATTCTTTTCTTTTTAGGTTTTAAGAATTTAATCAGCTATATTGAGCCTCGCTATAAATTACCAGATAGGACTACATTTTCACGGAAAATAATCCCAGAAATGTATGAAGAAGTGAGAAATAAAACACAGGAACAGCTAAACAATGTTCAGTACATTAGTCTAACAATCGACATGTGGTCGTCTATAGCTAAACAGGACTATATGTCATTGACATCCCATTTTTTTAGTGAAGATTTTGTTTATGTAAATCTTTGTTTGGAGGTTATACCCTTTACTCCAGAGTATCACAATGCACAGAACATTGCAGAGTTTTTTAATGATACCATCAAGGACTGGGGTATTTCAAAGTCTCAGATCCACAGTGTAGTCAGTGACAATGCACGAAACATTACTCTTGCACTGCAACAAGCCGAAGTGAATCATGTACCATGTGCGGCCCACACACTTCAACTTGTGGTTCATCATGCATTGTTGAACCAACGAAGTGTGAATGACATGTGTGCCCGTGCAAGACGAGTAGTTGGTCATTTCAAACACTCATTAATTGCCAACAAAAAAATGAATGAGTTTCAAACGGCAAACAATCTACCCAAATGCCACTTAATCCAAGATGAACCAACACGGTGGAACTCCACTTACCTTATGCTCGAAAGACTGCACAGTCAAAGGAAATCAGTGATGTATCTTCTCCCTGACCTAAACCTAAATGTAGATCTATCTACTCATGATTGGTCCCTTATGGAGAAGGTACTCACAGTCTTAGAAACATTTCACAGGGCTACATTAGCAATCAGCAATGAACAAACTACCATATCAGAAGTAATCCCTATAGTCAATGGTATCAAACTAGACATGGAGTCCAACCAAGACAAATCTCTTGGCCCCATAGTGAAAGATGTGTTGCACAATATCAAAACCTATTATGTCAACATTGAAGAAAATAATCTTTTTTCATTTGCTACAATTTTGGATCCTAGATTCAAAGTTGATGTGTTCAGTTCCCCCCAATCTTCAAAAGAAGCAAAGTCTCAACTGGAGGCTAAGTTGAGCGAGGAAGAAGAGGAGGAGGAAGAGGAACCACCTGATAAACTGAGTAGAGTTGAGACTGCTTCAGGACCTATGGCTTCTGTTTACTCCAGATTAATTGCGTCTAAAGGAAATATCCAAACTAGGCCTAATAATGTAATGTCGCCCAAAATACAATTAGAAAGGTATTTGTTGGAACCATTATTGGCTGCCAACCAATCCCCTTTCAATTACTGGAGAAGCTCCCCTTTTAAAAACTTAAAACAAATGGCGAGCAAGTACCTTACTTCACCTGCAGGATCCGTAGCATCAGAGAGACTCTTTAGCACAGCGGGATTGGTCAGCGATAGAAAAAGAAGCTCACTCCACCCAAACAAAGTCAAGATGCTGGTATTTTTAAATAAAAATTTAAAGCCCACATATCAGTAAACATACTTTTAATATGTCTACTTATATAAAGTTTATTCGGGTGTAATATTTGTCAAGAAAATTTTTATATTATCGAAACAATTTTCAGTTGGATAAACATTATCTTAGTTACAGTTATTTAATTATAATACTTAAGCCATATTTTAATAGACATTGGATGTATAAATCCCTATCTCATCTAAAAACAAAATAGGTGTAGGCCTATTCTCCTTGTGTGCAAAAATATGTGTGCCTTGATTATTTTTTATCATTGACATTAAATTTAAATTTGCTGATTATGAGGTGTCTTTGTCTAATGAAAGAGTCATTAGGCCTATTTAATCATAAATGTTAAAGCATATTTTAATTATCTAACATGCACCGGTATATAAGTCTGTGTTTAATCTAAATCAAAAGTTGTGTATTCTCCTTGTGTACAGAAATTTGTCTGCCTTTATTTATTTTTTCATTAACATTATAATTAAATTTGCTGTTTATTATTTTGATTTGTTTTTGTTTAATGACTGATTCAGTTGTCTTAACAGTAACAATAAGAAAGGGATAATTAAACAACCTTTGCATTTTAAACGTTTCTATTAACATGTTATTAAAACAAACCTAAATTGGACATTATAAAACTAGTAAGAGTAACTTTTTTTTTTGCTTTAAGAGTAATTTTACTTTATACACATATAAAAATTGAAAACAAAAATAATCGGCATCGGTGATCGGCCTAATCGGCAACAAATGATCGGCATCGGACTAATCGGCAAAATAGCTGATCGGCCCAGCTCTAATAAAAACAATATATTTTTTCGAGCATAACTGAACTTTCTTTTAAATCTATAATCCATTGTTCCCAAACTACCAGATTATATTTAATACCTTTAGCCAATTGCATAAAATATTATTCATGTATTCAAGATATTTATTTTAAATCTCTCGAATACTTCAGTAGCTATTTGAGAAACCCACCTCTGAAATATTAAAGTATATTTTAATGTCACATGACACAAAATGAGTGAAGCTATAAACATACTCTAATGGGGTAGGGATGAGGAAGGAAGCGTTTTAGAGGTAATATCTCCAAATTTGCGTGTAAGTAGAGTGGGAAACCACCCTCAGAAGACTCAGCCGGGATACAAACCCCGATCTCCCCGTCGTCAGCAGGCCAGTCCAACATGATATTGACGCCTTAGACCATTCAGCCAATGAACAGGGTCATACTCTTATTAATTTCATGAGGACACAGTTTAGGCTATTAAGTGTTCTCAACACAGTTATATATTATGTTTACATAGCCTGTATCATGATTTTACTCTAAATTAAATTTTTACATACATATAAAACCCTTCATAGCATGTATAATATTTAGCACCGCGTCTTACTACCCGTTCGGGCTATATGCTTTAAGTACTAATTACTCTAATGGAATAGGAATTGGGAAGGTTGAATTAGAGGAAGTGAATCCGCATTTGCGTGGAGGGAGAGTGGAAAACCATTTAGGAAAAACCACCCCCAGTTCACCTGACCGAGATTCGAACCTTGATCTCCCCGTCCTCAGCAGTCGAGATCAACACGACAAGCGCGTTAGCCAACTACGCCACTGAGGCGGGTCATAGCATGTATAAAACATATTTTTTTTATGTATATACTAATTATATGGCTTAGTAATTATGAATTAAAATTGTATCTTTTTGGCACTTCCGAGACTCGGTGTATCTCAAATAATTGTTTGTCTCTTCAAATTCAAGTGGCCCAGCATACTCGGGTAAAAGAAACCCAATTGCACGTAAAAACTAAATCCAATGACCCTAAGAAAAGGCAACCTTAATACAAGATGTCAACTTGTCCACAGATGTTCCAGCAACATGCAGCCGAAATGCTCTATAGACGTAAACTGCTGTCTCGAACATTCAATATGCTGCGGAATGCTGCTGTGGCTTCATGTGTAAAAAGGGCCGAAAGAAAGTACCAACAACTGCAAGAAAAGTACAACTCTTGCAAGACAAAGGTAAGATTTTCTGAATAATCTTGAAAATAGGAATGTTCACTTTTTCGAATTGAATACATGAAATATTCTTGAAGCTGAAATGAGGTTCAAATATTTTTTGTCATTTTATTAATTTTGATTGGTTGAAAATTGACACCTGGTCAGGGATTCGAATATAAGACCTTTTGGTTTAGTGTGCCAATGTTCTATCAGCGAGCTATCCGGGTTTCATCTCGTGCTCAGGGTCATTCTTCACTCATAATTTAAGGCAGAGTATGTGATGGATGTGTTGAAATCATTGGCTACCATGCACAAGCTATGATTCCATGACCATCTAATACATACCTTGTGAGTTCATATTTATTTAAATTCACTTTAATTACAATCCTGTGGTAGCATATCAGCCCGCCTGAGTCGAAGATGGCTGTGGTATCAATGAAAGCTCATGGTAGCCGATGATTTCCACACGTCGATCACAGACTCTCGGATTAGAATCCTGTGCCCAGGTGTTATTTTTCAATTTAAAGGATATTCACCATATTGGTTAAATGGACTAAGAATGTGAATACAATTTGAATATTTTATTTCCATCATTGTGACAAATTGGGAATCTTAAGTTTTCAAATAACGGGCTTCCTATGAAAATCAGACATTCAATTAAGGGGGGTCGGGGGAAAAGCACAAAGACACTCATTAATTTAGATGGGATGTATTCACAATTTAAAATTTCATGAAATGCTAAAATACATCTTAAAAACATAATTAAATATTCATCGATATTAAATATACTTAAGGTTGTGACTGACTATAAGAAAAACTCGTAGTTCAAGAGGTAAGCTACCAAAAATCACTGTTAACACATTTCTGCTTAAATAAGGTTCTCATGTTTTTCTCCCGAACCACATCAATATTCTTATTAATATCCATCCCAGGCTACCTGCGTGTAACTACAGAGTTGGGATAGGAATAAGAAAAATAACAAGCAGTTATATGCGTGTTGATTGCATAAATACAAATTGACAACATATTTGTATTTTCTTTATAGGATTGAATTTAACCTTCAAATAAGGTAGATGTGTAAACTAATTTAATAATATGTGCGAATTTCACTTTTTTGAAAATGTAATAAAATCCATAAAATATTCCTGAAGCCGAATAGAAGTTTGAAGATTTTATAAAACTTGTTTTGCGTTGAGAAAAATATTATATAGTCTTGTTAATATTATTGTAAGAGTTTAATATAAGGGTTTTTATTAAAATACAGATTTTGCTATGCCAATAGCAATATAAATGAAACAAAAAAATGCAAAAATAAATCTATCTTGTTTGACATTCTATTTCTTCATAATTGTTGAAACAATTTTTTTTTTGTTCATACACCTTTATACTAAAGGGTTTAGTTCTTAAGTGGTGAATAAATTAATATCATTTACAATGTTTTAAACATTAGGAACCCCTCTTTTGCTTTAGGAGGTAATTGTTATTATATTTTGGAAGAAGGTAGGGTTAAGGTGGATAGAAACGAACATGAAATGACTTACAATGAAAAAAACACAATTCATACTTTAAAATGCTGCCATTGGACAAAGAGGTAAGTGTTGTCTTTCCAAGACAATAGATCGTTTGCACCGTATCAAAACTTATCAGGGGGGAATGTGAAGCGTGCAACGCAATGTTATAAGGTTACAATGTTTTACAGTATTTTGTACGTACAATGTTTTAAGAAAGATTTGGTTGAGTTAAAATGCAGGTTCTGAAACAAGCAACTGTTCTTAAAGTATACAATCATTTTTCAAATCCTTTTTATTGATTAGTTGGAAGAAGAGTTGGAGATGGCTCACAAAGAGAAGGCTTCGATGAAACGAGAGTCGGGAGAGTTTGAGACTGCCCTTCAACATTCGCTCATGAAAGGATTGTGCTTGCTCAACTTAGAGGCGCTCAATGTGTTAAAGAGTAGGGGCAGTTTGGATCAAGACAAAAACTATAAGTAAGTTCTTCTATAGTTTAAAGTTTCATCCTCAACATATGTGTGTTGAATAAGGTCGAATAGACGTTAAAGTCTCACATACCTAAGCATGGCGTCCTCCATTATTAAAATTTTTACTTCATTTATTTAGATAGGTTTGATTTTGTTAGATAAGTCTACGTACAATAGACTTTAAATTATAATTGAGAGAGTAAGTAGAAAATTACTATTTTGGTAAGGAACATCGTTTCAACATTAAGAGCAATTTAGACAATATTTTAAAAGCTGGATTTTGTATATAACTTGAACAAGTAGTAGGTCAAAGCGCTAAAATAAAAGCTGTATTTTAAGCATTTTAATACACACAGCTTATAATCATAACTAAACATGACTAGATGTAAGCTGTGGAGCAAACATGACTACCTCCTAGCCTCCCTAAGTAGGAAACATTCTTAAGCCTCTCTGTTCAACAGACACTTTATGAAACATGGCTAGCAAGTTCTGGGAACCGTACAACATTTTGAGTACTGCATACAGGAACAACATCACTTCGATATTCATCATTGAAATTATTTTATTTTTTGTCAAAGCATGTCACTCATGTTAGAGAGATCAACTGTGACAGAGTGATCAGGGTTTGTTCCAATTGGGTGTACCGAGGCTGGATTATACTCAACGGTTTACCACTTTCCCTCAACGCAAAGTGCAGTGGTACATTTCCACCTTCTTCTCTAGTCTATTAGCATAATAAGGTAACCTTAAAAGGTATTGAGAGGTGATAAAAAATAAAAACTTACTCATCCATGCTTTATTATACTTCTACAGAGGTGATACGGTTGAACATCTTTGCCAAGAAACTGATACTTGTGAAACTACTGGCTCTCCATCAAACCCAGTTTGTCAAACAGGACAAGCCCTTGAAAACACATCTCAGAAAATAAACACAGGTAAGTTATTTATTAAGATGGGTCGAATACACTATTTTAGCATTCCAAAACTTCAATTTACCTTCAAATCCTGAATCTAGGGAAAAATCATTGATATTAAAGTAAATATAATAGAATAGAAAATACTAATAGTACTCAAATAACTATCAAATTACCGTTCTGGGGTCCGGTTGTTAAGTTCATCCTTGTTTCCGACACCAATAAGCAGTATTAGGGCTCTAAATAAATTTAGATCGGTTGTTTTTAGTCTTTTGCGAGTGTGTTGCCTTGAGCGAGCGACCTCGCTTGGGGTCCTGAGTTATCAAAGGGTCCCCATATTTTTTTTATGGATTACAATGAGTTCACATAAAACCTTGATAAGATAAGATGCAGCCTGTGTAATCCCCGGGTGTTGGGATTTGACAGCCTTAGAAACATGTAGGTGACAAAATAATTCATCCTAAATGTAAGGTATGAGAAGGTCTCGCTTGTGTGAGGAAAAAGTTTTATTTTAATTATATGGCTACATGGGGTCTTCAAATTAAAATAATGCAATGGGGTCGCACCTGCAAAATGGTTGCGAACCACTGATGAAACAAGAAACTTAACTTGTTTGAGTGATGATGTTACATTGTCCTACAGAACAGGAGTTAGAGAAATTATACTAAACTTACCTGGCCACAGGCTAGAAGCAGTCAATCTCTCACTACTCGGTCAGGCTATACGCCTGTGTGTTAGGGATTACAAAGGGTTAATTTAGAGGAAATGAAACTGCATTTGCATGGAGGAAGATTGGAATATCAAGGAAAAACCCAATTTCAGTGAACTCAACCAGGATCGAATTCTCTTTATCATCTGCAATCTAATCTAGTAATAAATAATTACTCTTCACACAAATATTAGTGCAAGCCTTCTAATTGGAACGCTTGGGACTTGCACAAATGTAAAACCAACAACTTGTAAGTCACGATACATTTATAGAATTAGGGGTGTGTGAAGATTAAATATAGTTAAAATATTATTACTTTCATTCTGAGCTATTATAAACATGACAAAATACAAACTAATATTTATGTGAAAAATTCTGAACTAAATTGAATCATTTGGTAATAACTTAATTGATCGGATTAGAATAAAATATTGCAAATTATTATTTAAATTGGTCGCACAAGTTATGTAAATAATTATATATTTTTTCAAGCATAGAAAATCAATACTAAATATTCAAACATCAATTTGGCTGCTAGACTATCTAATAAATTTGATCTAAGTTCTCATCTGATTGAAAAAGTGGACTCCGCACTCTTACATGTTTCTATTGGATTGCAAATCGAAACTTGGGAAAGCTAAAATAAGTGTTCTTCTATGTTGTAAATACCAGCAGCCACAATCAAAGGTAAATCTACAAGGCCGGGCACTCCAGAACGCGTTCTGGACACTGAAACTGTGATCCTCTCAACTGCCGGACAGCCAAACCAAAATAAGTTTGGCCTTAAGACCAACACAAGCAAGTACATCAAAAACTCGACGAAGTTGAACCGAGCTTTAAGAGTGATAAATGCAAATGTTACCAAGATCAGCCACAATAACTCGGACCTCTGTGATACAAGTAGGAAGAAACCCTAAAGAAATTAATTATGTGACCAGTTGTGCCATTAATTTTTTTTTTTAGATTATATATGTGATATTTAATATATAAAGTGTACTTTTTTGATTAAATATTTCTTTCTGCAAATTCAGCCAAGATGAAGTAAAGTTAATGCTGGTCTAAAAATCCATTTGTATACAAATATAAGCTTTTGATTTTTGAATAAAAATTAAGAGATTGTAAAATTTTGTTAAATATGACATTCCTAATCTTATTTATAAAAACACTAAACGGTATCTGTAAATGTATTTCTTGCTTAACTTTAATATACCCCTTATTGTTATCGCTTAATGCAGTAATTGTATTATATTGTACCTATTTTTTAATATCTAACGTGTTCATTTAAATTTACATAATTATTATAAATATTTGTAAGAAGGTATAGGAAAGGTGGATAGAAACATAAAAGGGAGACAAACACAATATGTCCTTTACAATGAAAAGAAGAACACAGTTCACACTTTACACTGCTGCCAATGGACAAGGAGGTAATGGTTGCCTCTTAAAGAAAATTGATTTAGTGGGATTATAGCAATTTTTATTATCATTTTTATATAGAAAAACAATACAATGTGAAAAGCTTAGAAATTAAAATAATGCTAGTCCGGTAAGTCGATGCAAAACACAAGCACATTAGTTTATTAAATAAGTTGGGTGAATATTGTGAATTAATGCAGTGAGATTTGATCATCGCTTTCTGTTCTTCAGTACTTATCCCTCCATTATCGAGATCTGAAAGAACACAAAGGAATTAATAACATTTTTTTTATCTATACTGGGTGTCTACCCGACTACAGTTTTAAAATTTCAGTATATTTCCAGTACACACACACAAATATATATTATATGAATTTGAAATAGAGATTGTTTTTCTTTTGTTCATTAATATATTTTGAGCTATTGCATTACCTAAAAAGCATAATGTTAAATTAAATATCTTGTATGAATTTCATTTTCACTCCAGAAGCGAACAACATAAGTTTTATCTTTATGCATTTGAAATTTCTGGGCAGAAAAACTTTTAGCAAAAGAATGTGTCGTTACATGACTAATAGCCCACAATATTTCAGCACGAGAAACTTCATCTTTGACAAGGAAGCTCTGAATAGAACTAGGTATAGTTTCTCTTCATGTAGAAGCAACAAATTAATCCTGCAGCTGGCTTGCCAGAAATTTGATGCATGGTCTCCCCTCTCCCATTCCTTCTACATAAACAGTATTTATTTAACCCGCTAGCTTATACAGCATTGTTTTCCTTAATATCTCTTATTAATACTTGTCAAACTGTATTTGAATAAAAAATTTTTTTTTCTGGATCACGAATAATTAATGTATTTGAATGATTGGTTTGATCAGATAACATACATATAATATCTTTAATTAAACCACAAAAAACAAACAAACAAAATCAATATAACCCAACTAAGTTGGTTTTTTTTCAACCCTGATCTAGAAAAAAAGACACTAAAGAACCATTGATTCAAACTGTATCACAAGTTACAAGATTGCAGTGAAACAAAAGCAATGATAAAAGTAACTTTTGACAAAATAATTTTTGTTGCATGGTGTCTGGCCAGTCTGTTGTTGAAACAATCATGACTAGTAACTAGACCATGCCTTGAACAATATCCACTTTGTTTTTAAAATAGTAATAAACCCACCTTCAAAGAAGGCAACAATTACATGCCCATTCCTTCATTTGGCGAGCGAATGTCGTCAATCTTCAGTACCATCTTGACAAGTTGGGTCGCCAATACTATCTGCTGCTTCTTGCTGTGCAATGTCTCGATAACATGTTGCTCTTTCATATCTAGAAATCACAACCATAAAGCAATGTGAGCCTTTTTAAAAGAGATTAACTAATAAAAATAGTGTATTAAAATTAATTATTTGATTTACATTACCCAATATCTATTCAAAATTTGGCTATTTGTTTCGATAAAAAATGATACTCACACATCCCTATCTATATTATGTATTTATAATATATTTAATACTGTCAAAGCTGTTACAAACATTACCATATTTGTTTGAAAAGCAGAGTGTAGGAAGAAGATGGAGACATTTTATTAAAATGACCTGGCCACAAACTGGAAAAGTTCATGATGATGATATATTTTTAATCTAGAATTAATCTTACTTACATTCATTACTGTTTCCAGCTTGTGGCTTGGGTTAGTTTTTTTTTGTATTCATATTTTCAACTACCAGCTTACTTGGCCTGTCATAGTAATTTAGAATTATTCTAAAACTCGTTTTTATAATTCCCCCGTTCCCAATATTTTGACTCATTTCACATAATGATCCAAATGTCAATTCCTGTCCATCCCTAAAAATTATGGAAATAAACTATGTAGGAAAAAGACCGCACAGAAGTAGCAGATAACAAAGTGTGAGAAGTTTGTAAGGATAAGATGATTTTACTATAATGGCCCGGCCACAGGCTGTAAACAGTTGATATAAGTATTTTCTTACTAACACACAGTGTAGCCAACATCGAGAAATTACCAGTCCACAGAGAGCCTGGCAATTATGCCTGAGTTGGCAGTACTATAGCACCATAAAATAATTGCCTTCATACCTACAGAGGATATCAGACTGGTTCAGTGGTGCAAACAGATATTCCAGAGAAACAATATTAGGAATCAAGTGTCCGGGAGAGAGTAGAGGAAGCTAGACTTAGATGGAATGGGCATGTAATGAGAATGGAAAAGGATGCCAAATAAAATGTTGGAAATGATATAGGAAAAATAGTGCAAGGGAGGTCAACTAAGAGATGGGAGGAGCAGATAACAGAAAGTGTGCAAGAGGATAAAAATGTAGGCATTTTACTAAACTAACCTGCTCACAGGCCAGACACAATTTATGACGATATGAAATATTTTTTAAGATAAAATTTAAGTTTCCCCTTCCAATATAATTCATAAATGTACCATAATCAACTAATGAGTGGATGACAACAAAAAAGATTCTTCCTTACCATTGGTTCCCTTCAACATACAGTCAATGCCAAGAGCTGGGTTCTTTTCTTTTATGTGTCGAGCCTTGATCTCTGTGAGCGTGTGAATCGGAGACAAGCCCGAATTCTCCGCCAGTGCTATGGGAATATTCTCCAGGGCATCGGAGAACGCTCGGAATGCGTACTGCTCCAAAGAGGAGATCTGGGATAAGATAGGTCAAAAGGTTTGAATATTGATATGTTTTTATTGGGAATGTTAAAACCCACAATACACGTGTTCATAGCACACTTTGGAGGCATTAAGTGTATACTGTGCATCTGTACCTTGTCCGCCTCCTTGGAAACAGCAATGGCGCAAGAAATCTCTGATGCTCCACCCCCATAGACCACTCTGTTGTCTTGCACTAAATTACGCACCACGCAGACAGCGTCATGAATACTGCGCTTGGCCTCCTCAATAATCTACACACATAAACATGGGATAGTAACATAAATAACAAAGTAAAAACAAATCCATTGGTTTCTTCAAAAAGGTTGTATTTATAATCTAATTAATTATCTTTGAGCTTGACTAAAGAGGAAATAGACAGATACGTAAAAAATGTGGATATATAGATCAAATAATATGTTTAGGGAAAAAACCTTCATAAAAACATACAGGTATAAATTCAAATGATACTAGAATAGAAAGGGTTTAGATCAAAAATTAAAAAACAGTCCCCCATTTTAGTGTTCTATCTAAAACAATTTCTATTCCAGTATCACTGGGGTTAAGTACTGCGCCTAATTTTAACCATGATTTAGCTTTGCGCTCTATTTAGGGTAGTTATAAAACAAAATGAAAAAATCCACTAGTATAAAAATATATCTGTAAAATCAAGAGATCAAAACAGGAAAGAGAAGAGCCCTCCAGTTTAATAGATCTGCGAGATGTCTTTGTTTTAGCATGACTTCCACATTCATCATCCTAAAAGTAAATAGGATGAATCCGGCACTAGTCATGCAAGTACAATCTTGATCAAATATTAACAGAACCACCATTTGAAGTAGCGAGAAAAACTCACCATCTTGTTACCTCCACGGATAAAGATGGTTACCGCGCGGGAATTCTTACACTCCTCAATGACAAGCATGCGGTCCTTGGTGGTCCCGAACTGCAGCTCTCTCACTAGACCGGCATATCCAAGCTTATCTGGGGACAGTTCTTCAAACCTTGGTACAATGCGACCGCCTGTTGCTATTGCAATCAGCTGTAAGAAAATTTGTTTCCAAATTTACGCTAATTTTATTATATCCTATGAATCTTAAAAACATGTTAAGCATTAATGTTTAATGTTCCCCTTTTGGTATGATCCTTTCTCGCTAAAATTTTGTTTTTGTCTACCTTCAGCAAAACCACAAATACACTATTTTTTCAAGAAAATACATTTCTGTACCATTAGTAAACCACTCTCATCACTCACTATAAGTGATAAAACAAATATAAAGGTCTAATGATTTTGCTGTTGCACGGTGTCTGGCCAGGCAGATAAAATAACAACACTGCCTAGAATTTTCCCGTGCCAACCTTCTGAGACCTCTCAGTGTGGTGTTCCCCAAAATAACAGTTGACAAGACTACTTTTGGGGATTATTTTTAAAACTAACAATGTACGAATCCCAATTTTTCAATCTGAAGCAAAGTAGAATGAAATAACATGAAATATTCCCAAAGCCAAAAAGAAGTTAAACTATTGAATCAAATTAAAGTTTTAGGTTAAAAAATAATTGAAATACTGTGTTGTATTTATAGTCTAGATAATTATATATTGCAAACATGATAAAATGATAAAATACTCAACAAAAAGTTGAAGCACACCTCTATGTTCAATGATCTCATTTTAAAGTCTAACCTCGATTTCTGTGCCCCCGACCCATCTGATGGCAGGGAGTTCTCTCTGTAGGAGGAGGTGGTTAGCTTCATCATCAAAACCCCACTGGCAAATGGCGAGTGTTGCTCCGGCATCTTTTACCTATGTACAAACAAAAATAGCCCATCCTGGAGTAAAACCCCCAACATTTGTCTAAAAATAATTTTGGTAAAGCTATTTTTAAGGAGGTGTCCGACCCACATCAGTCTGTGAGACCCATGGCTAAGAGTCCCCCAATGGTTCAGGGCAGAGTTCATATAGCAGGAGTTACTAACCGAAAGGCCATCAACGACCTCACAGTGGTAAGAACTCTGCACAGTAGTAATGTTCTTTTCATTGTAAAATCCATATTGTGTTCCTTCCTTTTATATGTTTCTATCCACCTTTCTTATATCTTGTTCCAAATATAATATAAGTTAGGGCTGTCAAACTTTAATCCTCAATTCTTACTGGTATAGAAATAATCGAGAATCAATCTTAATATTACAATTCTCGCTATTTTGATTCTCAGCTCTCAATAAAATTGGCAAGTGAACAAAACAGTAACATTCAAAATAGGTAAAAAATCAATTATCTCTAATACTCATTTAGTTGCAATTTCACTTATATGCTAGTCAACTGTAAATATACCGTAATGGCCCGAATACAATACGACCTAACAAGAGGTAAAAACTTAAGTATGACACTTAAAAAAAAGTAATAGTTAAGCGAAACTGTCAGAATACATGAATTGATTCTAATTAAAAAAAAGTGATATTTAATACGTAGACTAGGGATGGTAGTTTTCCGTAATATATCATGGTGTCTACTCAACTTGATAAATGAAATCCGACTAAAAAGCATGTCACATCCTTCTAATTCTCCCACCTCCTCCCTCATTTGACTATTAATCTTTATTTATGAATAATAATGAGTTTTAGAATTTAAACAAACTTTTAATTGGTATTAACATTGATTACTAGGAATTATAAAATATATTGCACTGCTACAAACAAACAAAAACTACAGTTTAATAACATTATTATTTACTATTTTAATGATTATATATCATATTTTGAGTAAAACCATATTTTCCCAAATTTTAATTTTAATCTACCAAATTCCTGATTTATTCCCATTTTTTCCCCGACCACTTCAAATTCCTGTTTTCCCTGATTTACCTGGATGGTAGACATCCTGTATATTGATATATCTATTATTAATTAATACGATAGTGTATATCGAAAGCTACAATATTCCTATAAAAATAAAATGGCCTTTTTCCAGTAATTATATTTTTGTTGCTTTTAATTGTTAATGTTTTATTCAACTCTTTGAATAAGATAAGTTTGATAAAGATAGAACCAAAATTGATGTAGTTTAAAAATACAACAAAAATAAATATTTTAATTTAGTAGATTTAGAGCGTAGTTGAATTTTTTGTTTTGATTTTCGGTTTTTAAGACTTTGGTGTTTAGTGAATATCTATAAGATTGCGAGATTAAAATTTCAAGCGACCATGTGTTGTAATGGTAGAGTCCAAGTTTCGCATTGAGGGGAAGTAGGGTATCAGAAACATTAGATTTTCTATACAATAATGGTTGGAAAAATAATGAAAAAGGGTATGTTCAAGAATCGGAATCGAGCAAAACGAGTATCGTGACATCTCTAATATAAATACCTTGACCAGTAGAAAAAAGAATCAAATAGCCGAAGCTATTATGTATATGTTTTAGTGAGGAATTTTCCATCTAGATATTATATTCTGAAAATTTAAAAATTACACCTGGACAGAGGAATAGAACCCGGGAGTGCTTTAGACCATGCGACCACCCAAGTGGGTGTTTAACTTTAAACAGCTCTACTTTTACCATTAATTGTGCACGGTACATTATTAGTTGTGCGTAATGCGTTAATATAAACCCAGCAATATTTGATATTGACACTCTTTTAATTCAACAGCATAAATGTAAGCGCATTCCGCCACCTCACCTGCTGCACCATCTCTGAGAACTTGTCCTGCTCGTACTTCCTAAGCGCCTTGTAGTCCTCCACAGATGTCACATCAAGCTTGTGCTTCGTCTTAGGCTTGGGTGGCTCAAATGGACATGTTAGGATGGCCAGCTTAACATCTCGGAGCACCTGACATCAATTCAACTATGTTAAACACACTAGTTAATAATACCAAGGATGTGCAAGTACTAGAAAATTCAAGTTAAGAGTCTAGTTTTAGTAAATGTTTTAACTTGACAGATTTTACGAATCTCAAAAAAATCGCAGTACTTGGCATTTCAAATTTTAAAGGGAAAATTCCAGGTTTAATTAAATTCTTGTTAAAGATGTGCCAATTCAATAACACCGATTATCGACTATTCATTAATAACTATTGGGAAATATGCTTAAGAGAATGATAACAGTTAATGTAATTAATACAAAAAGATTTGATTCAAAAATCAACAGTTAATGCTTAATAATGTTAATTTTTGCATAGGCAGGGAAAGTTGGAACTAAAGTGTTAGTTTTACCAACGATATGAATAATATTTCTTTATCTGGTTATGTAATCTTTGCATAGCCCCTAACCCTGATGCAATGTGTATTTATGTGTTGTTTTTTTTGTAAATCTAATCATTTAACTCATACCTTGAAAATTTAGCTTTAAATTTTACTTTAAAATGATGATTAATTGGCATAATAATCGCTGATTACGATAAATGGCCAATTCACTAATAATCGCCTGATTACGATACATCGGTACACCCCTAGTTCTTGTTTATTTCACAGTGCATAGCCCTCCAATGTTTCGTTTTGTCTGCTTTGAAAATTCATGCCTATTACACTCCTAAAGATACTTTAGGGTTAAAACACAAACAGCTTGAAATGTATTTTAAAGACAAGTCAAATTCATTATTTTACGAATTCAAATATTCATTTTACCTTTTAATCTTAAATTCGAAGTATGAACATTAGAGGAAATAAGGATATAGCCAAAAATATTAGTATACTAAATTTTTTGTTGTTGCTAAAATTAATTCATTATACGATGCATACATCCTGATTTAGTGTTAAATTAATGTTCTGGGGTTTGGTTAAGTTTTAAGACCGTAATTCAATATTTTCTTAAATCCTCAAATATCTGACAGAATTCTCATCCCTAATATGTTTTAAACACACAAAATATTAAATAGGCTATGCATAGTTTATTTTGATAATTTTTAACAACCAAGATTAATATGGGCCCTAGGCCAAATATAAGTCAGATAATTAAAAAAAAGTAGAACACAAACATCAGCCACCTACGATAATACAACATTCTTGACCTTAATATTTGTTTTTTTAAATATAGGAATATGTATAAAAAAATGGCATTAAATAATGTCAAAATAAGTCATTCATTCATAAATCAAGAAAATAGTGTATATATTCGAAGACTCAAAACTAAAAAGTTTGTCCGACCCACATCAGTCTGTGAGACCCATGGCTAAGAGTCCCCCAATGGTTCAGGGCAGAGTTCATATAGCAGAAGTTACTAACCGAAAGGCCATCATTGACCTCACAGTGGTAAGAACTCTGCATAGTGCCTATGACTTAGAAAAATTACTATATAACAGTTAACACGGTATTAGTTGACTAATTCAAGTAAATTAATTTGGTTGCGTGCACAACTTGCATCGTGTGAACAGACAAGCTACTAACAAACAAGTCCACCTGCAAACAAAAAATTTGGTCACCTTCCAACTTTACTAATGTGAAGTGTAGACAATTCAAAATGGTGTAAACTAAAAAATTGGTTAGGAAGGGGACACTTATTTGTGGAATGTCATGATAAGAATGAGTTTTTTGTGGAATTCTAAGCACCGGGTTTAAAAAGAAAGAATGCTAGGGATATTGTAGCCGGCGATTTTCACGCGAAATCACCAGCACGTTTTCCAATCTCTGTATTTGATACTTTAACCAATATTTATAAGTTTTAACCAAGAATGTTTAGCTCATCCACTGCAAACACTTTGTAGTGATGCTTTGGAAAATTGAGTAGATACACAACATAAAATTATTATCTCATTTAAATTTAAACCAATCTACAAATTTATTTATTTTTAAAGAATATTTCAGGCCTATCTAGCATTTAACAAGATATTTTGTCATTAGTATAGCAACATTTAAAACAGGGTTGAAAGAACCTGGGTTAAGACTATTTGAAAGCAAATGCTCAACCGAGTTTGGTTGTATTGGGATTTATTGATCTTATATGAGTTTAATTCTATTTACCATGCATTCTAAGTGGGTTTAACAAATCAAATCAAAATATAATAATTACATAAATCAAGAAAATAGTTGATATATTCGAAGACTCAAAACTAAAAAGTTTGTCCGACCCACATCAGTCTGTGAGACCCATGGCTAAGAGTCCCCCAATGGTTCAGGGCAGAGTTCATATAGCAGGAGTTACTAACCGAAAGGCCATCAAAGACCTCACAGTGGTAAGAACTCTGCATAGTGCCTATGACTTAATTTTTTTTTTTATATAACTGTTAAAGATATAACTCTATAAGGAAAACCTCTTTTCGCTTTATGAGGTAATTGTATTATATTTGGAAGAAGGTACAGGAAAGGTGGATATAAACATATAAAAGGAGACAAACATAATATTACTTTCACAATGAAAAGAAGAACACAGTTCACACTTTACACTGCTGTCACTGGACAAAAGAGGTAATGGTTGCCTCTTAAAGAACATTGATCGTCACCGCCCAATCCCCCGACCTAGGTTTCATTCTTTTATTTGTTTCTATCCACCTTTCCTATACCTTCTTCCAAATATAATATAACTGTTAAAGAGTATTATTAATAGGAGAGGGGGAAGGGGGGTATAAAAAAGAGCATATTTGATTATCTATAATTTTCAATTTCAAATAGCATAGCCCTATTAATATTGGTTGACTCAAATATAGTCTGGATTAAATCTCATCCCTGACAAAAATAATTTATAGTCTTAATCCTAATAGAATCTCATGCTAAATCTATTTTATCAAATCAAATCCTAGTCAAATCCCATGCTAAGAAAAAATTGGATCAAATATTTTGTTTAAAAAATAGGTTCGAGATCCTAACAGAATAATTTATTTTAGGCTTAAGCTCGATTCCCACTTTCGCCCAAAATAGAATTTGCTTGAGCGGCGCAACAATTCATAACTTGCAAATTGACACATGATGCATTGCAACACAAACACATATTTTAGACCAGTCTCTCAACGGGTGTTTTAAAATTATAATGTGTCATACCAAAAGCCAATAGACATGCTTTACATCAACATGTTATTTCATAGCTCCCCGCAAAGGTCGTCAATGTTGTCCGCTTGCTTCTGGCTGTACAGCCCATGTGTTGTTAAATACGCATGCACACTGACATGAGATGGTTGAGTTTGACATCTGATTGGCTCTCATGTGCCGAATATCTTGGGCAGAGAGGACTAAGTAGAAACGAGTTGCTTTATCAAAACAGCTCACGCCGAAAGTCTTATGATTGATATTAAATAGGCTATGCATAGTTTATTTTGATCATTTTTGACAACCAAGATTAATATGGGCCCTAGGCCAAATATAAGTCAGATAATTAAAAAAAAGTAGAACACAAACATCAGCCACCTACGATAATACAACATTCTTGACCATAATATTTGTTTTTTTAAATATAGGAATAAGTATAAAAAAATGACATTAAATAATGTCAAAATAAGACATTCATTCATAAATAAAGAAAATAGTAAATATATTCGAAGACTCAAAACTAAAAAGTTTGTCCGACCCACATCAGTCTGTGAGACCCATGGCTAAGAGTCCCCCAATGGTTCAGGGCAGAGTTCATATAGCAGAAGTTACTAACCGAAAGGCCATCAAAGACTTCACAGTGGTAAGAACTCTGCATAGTGCCTATGACTTAGAAAAATTACTATATAACGGTTAACACGGTATTAGTTGACTAATTCAAGTAAATTAATTTAGTTGCATGCACAACTTGCACCGTGTAAACAGACAAGCTACTAACAAACAAGTCCACCTGAAAACGAAAAATTTGGTCACCTTCCAACTTTATTAATGTAAAGTGTAGACAATTCAAAATGGTGTCATTGGTTAGGCAGGGGACACTTATTTGTGGAATGTCACTGGTTTTTCAGTAAACGTATGAATCTACCGTTACAATGATGTTTCAAATAAAATGTGTGTTAAATGTTTTACTTTGTTAAGTTTCCAAATCCAATCAAATATTAAAATATTTCAATATTGATCATTATTTTAGACACATTTCAAATGTATTAAAAAGATGTTATCAATAACACCAATCTTAGAAGGTGGACTATCAAATGAAGACAATTTTTTCAATCAATGTACGCCCAAGATTGATTAATATTTAGAAAAAGGTGCACCCTTACTTTTTTTTAAATAAAACAAATTCTCACCAAAGTAATTCCTTTACCACTTTAAACTTGGGTTAATTTTTCTCTTCACTCTACTATGCAGCTGGTTTCTTGTCTGAGTGTATTGATTTCTTACGAAGAGTATGGAGTATAGATTTTTTTATAGCAGCGTCTTGCTACCATTTCGAGCTATACGCCATGTACTAATTACACTAATGTGTAAGGGATTAAGAAGGTTTAATTTTGAGGAAGTGTACTCACATTTGCGAGAAGTGTGGCAAAACTATTAAGGAAAAAACCATTCTCTGTGCACCAGACTGAGATTGAAACCCTATTTCCCCCTGTCTTTGGCAGTCTAGTTAACACAAGAGCAGCGCGTGAAACCATGCGAGCCCCAAAGTGGGTTATTGTAAAGTTGAATTTTGAGCCTAACATCTCAAACCAATTTAGGATGCATTTAGTTTAGAAATTTTGAATTGAATCTAATTTGTCTTAATAGAATTCGGATTCCATGTTTCAAAAGTTTGCACCGGCTTAGTACTAGCTCTCCTCACCTTTGGCATTTGAGGATGTGAGAAATCCTTATCGATGACAACCCCCCTGACAAGCACAGTGTCTTCAAGGCGACCTCCAACCTTCCCCTCCACCTTGATTAGTTCAAAGTTGACGTCTCTCTTCTCCATGTCTGCCACCGCCATCACAGCGTTCACCGCTATCTCTGCCATCTGCCGGTGACACTTGTTGATACTGTTTGAGACATACATTCTCATAAATTTGTTTGAGGTCTTCATAGTTGTGTTCAAGTGACCAAGACTTCTCAAAAACGTTTCACATAAGTGGAAAAACAATTTAACCTCTTATGCAGATAAACAAAAGAAGAACACTCTGATTCTAATTAATCAGTTTTACATTTTATAAGCTAATACATTACTGTAGATCTAAGTTACAAACAATAAATAAAAAACAACTTTCTGCATAAGCGTACCTATGGTTAAATGTTAATTGTCCTTTTAGTATTTTGCTAGGTTGTGACTAGTCACATATTAATAACCTTCTTTCTTCCTAAATTGTTAGATTTGGAAATTAAACTATAGTGAATAGGGGTGTGCTAAGCTCGAAACAAATGTCAGCTTCAAATTCTCTTAAAATAAATAAATAATAATTCAACTTCGACAATCAAAATGACAGCTAAAATACTCAATCATGGTTCGTCCCATTCAGAACTGATGTATACATAACAAATTAATATTCATACAGAAAAAAACTGAAGTAATTAACTTTCAAGTTGTGGACAGCTTAAATTTATCATACTAAAGTTAAATAAAAACAAATGTGCAATAAAACAATTTCAAGTCGATTTAGTATATAAAGTTATGTATAAATAACAATGTAATATTTTTTAAATCGTAAAACCACCAACAAAAATTTTCAAAATTTGATCAAACCTCAAAAAATTTCATATATCCAATAAGAATAATTTTGAATTGAAAAAGTGTACTACGCACCTTCATAAAATTGAATATAAATCCACAAATGTATTAACCACTGCACTTAACATATGCTAAAATAACATATGACATGATGTAGACGGGTGTATTATTTTAACTTAAGCCTATTTCTAACTAGGTATACAGATGTTAACTACCCTGATAAAAAAATGCTTTCAATTATCTCACATTTTAGATCCCAGTGTGGTCATTGCAGTCTGAATGAGAGGTTCTAAGTCGTTTTTGTCGACAGGAAAACTATCTGAAATAGTTTCAAGATGTTTGGCAGCACACTGGGCAGCCAACTCAAATCCATCGGCAATCCTGATGGGGTGAATGCCCTTGTCAATCAATTGCTCGGCCTGTTCCAACAGCGCACCGGCCAGTACTGCAAACATCATACCGGACATAGCGTTTAGCTTTCTCAACTTGGATTCCCGTTTACAGGACTGTGTGACGACTGCTGTGTCATTAGCATTCATACTCCAGGACTGTGCACCAACCTTGTTGCAAACATGCTTTGACCGTTTTGATCATCGGTAGTTGTAAACATGAATAAAACAATGGAAATGGCATTACTGGATGTGGGCTAAATTTTATCTCACAATGACACGCTGACAATACTGGGTTTATTAAGTGTTTAGAGCAGAAGTAGAATCTTACACTATATTTGGTTGACTCGATGACAACTATAACATTTTGAAAGATTTAATTTTCCCTATATCTCATCTCCATTAAGATATTTTCTTAGTTTAGTGAGTTTATAGTCATAACCTTTATGCTGCACTCATACCCTTTGACCATAATAATTATTATTATTATCATCACCGCGTCTTACTAACCGTTCGGGTTGTACGCACTTACGCTAATGTGTAATGGTAGGGTGATTGTGAGATGAAATGGAAGACCTAGAGTTTAACGTGGGATCCGAACCACGGTGGAGGCCTGGCATTCCTTACATTCACAAGATGTCTTGTCAGAGGTGAAGGAAGGGTTTGGTAATCAAATAAATCTGTACCGTGACCGTGGATTGAACCCCAGCCGCCAGCACAGAAACCATAATTATTGGCTTATTACTCACAAACAGCATTAGAATATTATGTGGACAATTCATGTCATAGATAACCTTCGTGAAGGTTTGCACATGCCGGAAGAGAACTAGGGGAAACGACCCTAGATCACAGACAAATAATATACCCAGACTCTCAGCCTCCAGAGTAAAATGGTTGCGCTCCTTTTGCCAGCACGAGTCCTTCAACACTAGGATTGTTATATTCAGTCCTATTGTCATCCAGCAGACACACCATCAAAGCCCAGAGTTAAAGACTCAAGCTGGCATTTCAATTCACTCACAGGACTGTGCGTCTCTCCTATTGGACTGTTAGCTACTTTGAGAAATCACTTTCGAAACAAGCCAAGAAGACACAGCCGAACCACTGTCAGCGCACAATCCCGTAAATGTGAATCAGTATCTCTCATGGCGTGTTCCAAGATTGTTAGCATCAAGACTTAGGCGGCGAAGTCCTATAAGCGTGAATCCAATTTGAAGAGTACCAAAAATAATATATTTTGTTCTTTAAATAAGTTAAAGTTTTTTTTTAAATTTGTTCAGAAGATTTTCATGGGGTGTGAGATGAGTAAAGCTGTGATGTGATTCTCATCAGTAGGTTTTGTTTCAAAGAACACTTTTCCTAAGTTTCATAGTTGAAAAAAAAAACACTTGTTCGCATTCGAATATTTATGAAGATGCAAACATTGCAATATACATTGTGGGCATGATTTACCAAGTTTGGAAATGTTTGAGGGTCAGGAAGGTAACATAACAGAACACAACTTATCCCAAAGACCAGATTGAACATACTAGCTGGGCGTAGTCTGCCCATCCAGGGTCAATTAGTAATACAATATTATACCTGACTATATTACATCCAAACAAAAGGTGTGTCAAAACCCTTTCACACTCTGCCAAAAAAAAAAAGTTTCATTCCATGCATTATACTGTAGCAATATAAAGCATTATTCACATGTTCACTGAAAATATAAAGCAGAATCTGTTTTGAGTCGCGCAGCGATTCACACAATGTATGTTAACCCATGATACATTGTAACGCAAACTTAAAACAGCTGATTATCAACATATTTTATTTTCTAGCAGATATATATATTTTGGATCATTCTCCCTATGGATGTTTTCAAATTATAATGCTCTGTTGTGGCCCAATACATTAATACACACGCTTCAAATCTCCTCACAATGGCAAACAAAGTGGTCTGCTCGCTGTTATCTCTACAACACAAGTGTACTCATTTGATTGATTCTCCCGTGCCAAGATCTCAGGACGAGCATACAAAGTAGGGACAAGTTGAACTTTAGAACTAGTGCCGATAAGGCTAAAATCTTGTGATTGGCTAGAGCTTATAACGTGACTACATTTCTGTTCTGCGCTGGTTTTTCAGTGAGCGTGTGAATCCACCGTCACTTTACTGATGTTTCTTTAGCTTGAATCTTGTATGGTATAGCAAAATTATTTTTAAAAGGAGAGTCAAGATTTAATATATTATCATATTGTGAAAGTGTAAATATTTTTTAAGAGTGAATTTATTCTTACTGGCTGTTTGGGATACACTTATGTACTAATTCACTAGTTTCAGGGCTCGCTAAGGTTATATTTAGAGGAAGTGTTCTCACATCTAAGTGGAAACCCATTTTGAGAAAACCACCCCCGGTACTACCAGCTGAGATTCGAACCTCGATCTTCTCGTCATATGCAATTGTTCTAAGCCCTATCCTTTTTTCTCTAAGCTCTTTAAGTTCAATGTTTGAGCTATTGACAAAAATGAGTTAACACGCAGCAGACATCGTCCTAGACTCATTCTTCCATAAAATCAAACCATACCTACAACTCCGGTTGTCCCATCTCCTATTTCATCATCTTGTGATTGTGAAAGCTGCACCATTAACTTGGCAATCTCATGGTCAACATCCATCATCTTGAGAATAGTTGCTCCATCATTAGTTACAGTAACATCTCCATCTGATGATATCATCATTTTATCCAAACCTTTAGGTCCTAATGATGTTTTCAAAGTGCTGGCAATTGACCTTGCTGCCAAAATGTGAGACTACAAAGAAAAATACCATACATGGTATTGAAAGTTGTCATCTTAAGTATTCAAATTCAATCATTTAAACATTTGATTTTAGGTAAAATCTTACTATTTCACTAAAATTATTTGAATATGAAGAATGAAACTAGACAATCATATATCTTAAATCGTAAAATTTTCTTACCTTGATAGCATCATTGCCGGTTAATCGCTTTTGATTTTGTTGATCGCGAATGATAATGAATGGTCGACCATACTCATCAAACGCCAATGATCCAGGCATTGAAGCCATGGCTGTAGTTTTAATTTTTAAAGTTTAAATTAAGAGATTTCTTTAAGTTAAAACTTTAACAACTTTGGTTACACACATCCCATATTCCATTTTGCAACACAAAGACAAGTGACTTAAGAGACAAGCACGAAACATGGGTTAGATTATTAACATGTTAATAAATGCCATAGTGCTGCATTCTGCAGTCTTATTCCACAGCTAAGATCTGTTAGGCTTAATAAATAATTTATATAATAGATTAGTAGGTACATTCAATGATTAACAATTTTTAAGTGTGAATAAAGAAATTAGGCAATGTACATTAAGAATGAGGGAAACTGGGAATTAAAATATAGAATGATGACTATGATGATAATAATAATAATAATTATAATATAGTTCGTTATGACAAACATTAAACAATATTTGCTTAAGGGGCATTATTTCTATTGTTATATCACGCATCAATAGTGTGCAAGCATAGCTGTTTGATTTATTTTTTGCTCAGAGTATACCAATAATTATTGACTTTATTTTCAGGAATAATACCTTATTTCACGCTTCTTTTCACTAGTTGTGCTGGGCTAAAAGAATGTAACCAACCATAAATAGGTTTAAGCAATTCGATCTAGTGCCACCGTGCATGATATTTTCCACACATCGTCTAAAACGGTTTTGAATTAATAATATAATCTTTTTTGAGCATCACGCTGACTGCGGACGTCCTGCTTCAAAGGAGTCACCACTAAAATTTAGAAATGGGTGATATTTCAAAGACGGTGATTTTTTTTACCGTTACTACTTGATCACCGTCACTCCTGGTAACTGGAACTCAAAAGTACTCTCACCAGACGATGACAGCAGCATTCCAGTGTGAAAGTCATGACCGTGATTGACAAAATCTCGGTTGGTGTCTGGCAATATGGTGATTCACAGGTGCAGGCAGTAACGGTATATGTTATTAATTTGGAAGTGCTTGCTGCCACGGGACGTGGCAGCAAGGATTTTGGCATGGTAAATCCTTGCTGCCACGGTATTTTTCCTTTCCGCCAATTATAAACCTCGCTGGCCTTTCGCCCAATGAAATGAGGGTACGTTTTCAACGGATTCGTAATCTTTGTTCGCGTCCATTTC
>CABEEJ010000763.1:0-27605 GCA_901482245.1 Timema douglasi
ATAGGTCAAGTTAATTAGAAAAATTCAAACACCAAACATAAAATTTATGAGACTACATTGTAACATTAAGGTATTTTCAAGTTTGTGTGTACAATCTATTGGTGAAGCAATTTGCCTTAAAGAAAATTCGAGGGTATTATAAATTTTTTATTTATTTCTAAACCTATTAAAATGATTTGATAACATAATATATTTCATATTTGATTCTTTTATAGGTTTATGGGTCATCCTTAAAACAAAAGAATATATATGGTTATTGGAATCGACGTGGGATAATCTTAGTAGGGACCCACTTGAAAACTATACTATAAAGTGGGGGCGATTGGGGTGATCGCACCTCCCATTCATAATGAATAGATTTTATATGAATAAAAACTTATTTTAGTAATATATATATTGTACATATTTTCTTTTTTCTGTGAGAGTAACTTTTTGTTTTATGTTGTTTTCTTGTGTTGAAATTACAAATATGCTTATCAAAATGGTGGTTTTATTAAAATTCATCTTATTATGATTATGACTATTATTATAGCTAAAATATTTATTTTAATAATTTAGTAACTTCATCAATATTAATTAAATATTATATTTATACTTGAGGACCCTGAAAACCAATGACCCTTCCTGACTACAATATTTGTATCCATCCTCGCTTAAGAACACAATTTGTGAGGAGAAAATGTTGGACAAATGTGTATTTACAGTAGTTGAAGAAATCTTATCAGAAAGTGAATTGTCAATGTATTGATTTGTTTTATTTATGGGTGCATACATTTAGTTTGTGTAATATTTTGTTAGCTGCAATATATCTATTGAATTAAATTTAATTAAATGGGATGAATCATAAATTTAACATATAATTTTTAACCTATATCACCAACAGAGATCAGTTCCACAGTGTTTCACTTTAGCCTGACCGTTATATAGGCATACACAATAAGTCGACAGCCCTACCAATAAAACTGACGATCTATGATTAACCTCAAATATCTCATTGCTAGGATCGTTAGTGTTTTACGACACCAGAAAATATTACTCTGATAACCTATGTTATTTTTGGCAGGGCTCCGAAATTGGGGGGAGGGCGGGGTTGCTCAAGCCCCCCCGTTTCTATTTTGTAGGGGCTTGGACTATATAAATGGATTTTCCTTCTAATTGTGAACGTGACAAAAATTCTGTACTAGACGCTGGAGCGCCTTAAACATAAGGCTATTTTAGAAAGTAAATCCATTCAGTCCCGACTTTAAGGCCTTATAACTCGAAAACAAGGACGAGAAGGGATACTTATAATTATATGGGGTGAAATAAAAAAGTTTTCTGTATGAAAACCCAGCATTGTTGGCCATTTTATTCAGTAAACTCAATCATCTCCTTCTTTGAGGCTCTCTCTGCCATTTCTTGTTTAATTCTGTACTACCCTTGGTGCCTACTGCCATCTCTGTTCAAAATATGAACTTTATTTTATGCGAGTTCAATTTTTTTAAATTGTGTTAACTAGAATCGGTTTGGTTATAGAGGATGTGGAATAGCTAGGTCCAGTCATTTGTTTTATTATTAATACATTTTATTTACATTTATTTAAGATCTTGAAAACTAACCCGTTTAAATTAGTTATAAATAAATGTATGTAAATTTAATTTTGCGATTTTGATCATGTTTATTTTGTGCGATGTCAAAATAATGAAAAAATAAATACATATTTCTGTAAGTTAATTTAATTCCATGACCCATGGCCATATGTGGTAGATTTTGAGAGCAAACCATCCTAACGTGATCCTGTTTATTTTATGCAATATCTAACTAATGAAAAAAACATGTATTTCTAAGTTTTATTTGGCACTGTGTCTTACTACCCGTTCGGTGTGTACATTTAAGTACTTATTACACTAATGGGTTAGGTATTTGTAAGGTTGATTTTAGAGGAAGTAAACCATCATTTGCGTGGAGGGAGAGTGGAAAACGATTTATGAAAAACCACCCCAGTTCACCCGACCGAGATTCGAACTTGGAACTTTGTATGACTATGGATTAATTGCGCCGCGCTTTGGGCGTCAATTGTAACACTATGGAATCAATCGCCCCGTATTGGGCGTCGATTGAAACACTACGGATTAATTCCCTGATATAAGAATGCTGTGATGATTTATAGGTTGTCTAAAGCTCCGTGATCGTGCGCCTATCATCACTGTACGGAAAATATACCGTTTAACCAGCTGTCTATAGCCCCGTGTTCGAGCACTAATTAAATCGGTATATTAATAGAATTGAAGAAAGATAACTGTTGATCGCTGTTTATTCACACACGGTTTATTTAAATGACACCTGTTAATTACGTATACATATTCCAATTAAATGTTTTATATCACCGCACACTTGTGATATTAATGTAAGTTATTTTATACTGTGTTAGACTGACTGCGTTGTGCGTGGGCGTGATCTCGCTGGAGATGTTTGGATCCCGGAGATGCCTTAAACATACGCACAATGGTTTATATATCACATACCCCTTGCCTTTTTCTCCCCTCATCAACAGTGTGAAATCTATCTAATAGAAAGAGTCCTGGAGACAGGTTTTTTGAAGGCTAGCTTCTTATTGGTATAGGGAATATGCGTCTTCTGCCAAATAGGCCCTACTGCGAAGTTGTTCCTTTTAACAGGAAGTGACGCAGTTATTCTTTTAACAGGAAAGATGGTATAAAAAATATATTTTAGTGGTGAAATCCTTTTCACATTGTTTCTGAGAAGCGCGTGTTTTTTCATGGATGAATCTTAAAAGGATACTCTACATACATTATTTTAAATAAAAACTACCTTCATCCAAGACTTTTTACATAATTTAGATTAATCCAAACCAATATCATTACATTTTCCCATCCTCAGCAGTCTAGCTCAACACAAAACTAGCACGTTACGGTATAGCTAACTACGCCACCGAGGCGTGTATATTTCTAAGTTAATATAATTCCATAGCCCATGGGGTCATGTGATAGATTTTGTGGGACAAATGTGTACTTCTAGCCTGGTGAAAGTTGTGTGTGATGATTTTTGGTAACATAAATTATTTTAAACCAAGTTGATAGTTAAATAAATCTTTTTTTCCTGTGCTCAACAATCATGTATGACCTTAATTTAACTCCATTAATTCTTAAATATGAAAGGTGTAGGCCTATATGGGCCTGTAACAAGCAAAAATCGAAATAAATTAATATCAATATATGTAAATTATCTTACAATACCGGCCATATCTAAGTAGATCTGCTCCAAAACTGGCCAGATATGAGCAGATTAGATTTTTCCACATGTATGGTAAGGATTATGTTTACTG
The DNA here is from genome assembly GCA_901482245.1 of Timema douglasi. Classification (NCBI taxonomy): domain Eukaryota; kingdom Metazoa; phylum Arthropoda; class Insecta; order Phasmatodea; family Timematidae; genus Timema; species Timema douglasi. Next base: position 3,326 of record CABEEJ010000763.1, read on the forward strand.
TAACTGATGGATACATCTTCCTTTAATTCCCATCCCGCAACCTACCCATGGCAAAAGTATATCCAACCTCAACTTATACCAACCTATAATACGTACCAATTTAGTCTTCCTTGCTTTATTTTATATAATTATTTACATGTTTGGCTTCCTTTTCTATGACTACTTTTATTTAGCACCCCGTCTTACTCCATTTTCAGGTTTTACGTTGCTAACCTCATTATATAAGTGTACTTTGGGCCTTACCTAGGATGGGAACTATATAGGCCTGTTTGGTGTTCAACACCCACGCCTAAAAATATTAATTATTATATTCCTGCTCAATGTGTAGGTTAGTAAGATTTCTTTTAATTTAAATTGTAATAAATTTCTTCAATGTCCATACAAATGTGTAAGTACCAATAAAGTGAATTTTGAGTTTGGTTAGGTTTAACTATTTAATTCAGTAGGTTACAAGCAAGTTTTTAATTGTTAAAAAAAAAGTTTTAAAACCAGTTATGCTCTTTATATTGACGAACTTTTGTTCTAAAATAAACCATGTCTATTTGAGATGCGAGAAATTATTAGTGTAGACTCTATAAACATATTAAAGTTGTTTTTAAAGCAAAGTAAATGTTAAGAAAAATCCCAAAAAATGTTTATTTTATAATACAAGTTTGTTAATCAAGAAAGTAGGCCTACTAGTTTTGTGGAAGATTCACTTGAACACTTTTAACGTGTTTAGCCATTTTAAAGATGTTACTTTATAGGTTTTTAAAGTCTTTTCTGATAGCTTACACAGTATAACCTTTATAATCCAAACTAATTGGGACCGGGGGTGGTTCGGATTATCAATTATGTATTTTATTTTATAAACAAGACTAATAGAATACAATATAATAGGTTACAGTACAATAAATGTGTTTTAAATATATATATATATATATATATATTTACTAATATCGATGATTAAGATGCAAAAAGATAGGCTGTCTAATATTTTTATAACAAATCTAATCACCCATTGATAATAATACATCTGTATTATGACTTATTTTACTTTTAGATGAATTTGTATTACCAAACTTTCAGGCTATAAAGGTTATACTGTTGTTCTAAAACAAACTCTTTTGGAAAATCTTTGTTACCGCCCACACTAAACTAAAAGGAAGGTGAGGGTAAGCTACATAAAGTTATAAAGAAGAAAGACATTAGCAACAATTTAATAACCATATGAAAGTTTTATTTAAAATAATAACAGTTTAAACAAAAATGTACACGACCTCAAAAATCCATCAGGTGTTGTGTTGAAAATCATATTAAACAAATGTGCAGTACTATCATGCGAATGTTTCCAAACATGAAACATCTTCTTAAGTCAACTAGGTCAGTCTGGAAGAGACAACCACTTGATCCAACAACACCATGTCAGTTTCACAACAGTGAATATTGACAAAATAACCTAGAGTGTTGACTATCCGAGCAAATTACTTTATAAATGTCTAGTCAGATATTTATTGACTACAAAAAGAAAAGAGCCTAATGGGCATATTTTAAATTGGTACGAAAGTTGTTTGCTACGCTACATTGATTAAAGAAAAAAAGAAAAAAAAGGAAGTTAAATTTAATATCGTACGGATATTTCGGGGAACACAAGAGTTTGGCTTACAGACCATAGGTCAAAATCCCGCGGGACTATTAAATGTTGACATAACTACGGACGTTAACAAGATCCTTACTTGTTAATAAAAAATATATAACATATAAAATAAGTCTATATAAACCACAATTAAATTCAATTTAAATCATTTGGAAAATATTCAAAGTAAAAATCAATCCATTAGCAAAATTTTACGTTACTTCACTAAATAATTCAAAATAAAAAACATCGTCAAAAGATGAGTTTACATTAACAGCTAAATACAGACAATTCAAATTAAATACTTCTAGCAAAAATTAGTTCAAAAAATATGTCAATCTGATATATTCAGTGACCTCACTGACACTAGCGCCTAATTGGTGGCAAAAAGGAATTAGGTGTCTCATTACAAAATTTAGTATTACAAAGAATATTAATTTTGGCAAATAGTTTATGTTGCCTATTGAGGTTTATTCCAATAAATACATTACTTTAATTTCAAATTTGAACAAGCCATAGTTCAAGTCTACTAAAATAATATCGATGAAATAAATATATAGAGAATACGAAAACATCCTGAAAATGTCCAAGTCCAGGGCCGGACTTATCCTGACGGCGTCTAATACAATAGCCTAGGACATGACTTCTCATGAAGGCGTCCAATTTAATAGTCGATTCGTCTTCAGAATCACCAGGCTTAAATAGTGTTTCTAGTCGTCTGGGGTTGAAAGGGGGTCGGGGGGATTGTCGATATACGTCGGTGACGTCCCATAGGCCACTTCGATGGATGAAAATCAGCACGTATACCATCGATCAAGCTTGGATTGGCTGGCCTCTCTTCATCACGTCCGCCAGTGTTGACAAAAGATCTTTTTGACCAGAGCACCAATGACGTACACACATCACGCGCTGTCTAAGTGGAAGATTTGGTCGATTCCGTCTTGCCCGTAGGGTGGCAAGTTAGTCGTAATTCCGGTACTGTTGTGAGCGTCATTCTTGAGTCCCATTGGAATAATATTGACTCTTAGGCCTATTTTACGCTAGAGAAACATCTTGCTGTGGCATGCTACGTATGGCGACATTATGCGGATGACCCACGGCTTAGTTTACTAACAAAAATAAAAGCAGATGATGGTGTCTTATTTCAAAACTTTACAAGAATGTCTAATATGGACTTTGAATATTTACTGCAGTGGATTACACCACACATTCAAAGATAAGACACTAATTGCCAAGATTTCGACTAGCTATCACATTACGATATCTTGCTACGGGTGACTCATACAAACCTCTTATGTACTTATTCAAAGTATCATATTCTACTATTTCCCTCATAATACCAGAAGTATGCGAGGCTATGTCATCTGTATTGAAAGATTATGTAAAGGTAAGAAATAAAAATGATTACCTTGGTTACATAATTATATCTCTATTTTTCAATAAAAAAAACTTTTACAAACTAAGACTTAGCAGAGTAAAATGTGTTAAGAATTAAAAATATCGTCGAAGGTCATTCGATTAATCGAAAGGCCAGAGTAAAATACCATAGCACTCTGGAGAGAACCAGTATAAACCAGCCTGAATTTCCATACCATACCAGAGAGAACCAGCAATAGACCAGAGTAAAATACCCTCCCATCCCAAAGAGAACCAGCATAGACCAGAGTAAAATACCCTTCCATCCCAGAGAGAACCAGCATGGACCAGAGTAGAATACCATAGTATTCCATTGCAAACCAGACTATTCCAGAGTTCAATACCGGAGTTTTCCATTGCAAACATGAGAATTACGAAAAAATAAAAAACCATAGCATTCGAGAGTTACCAGAAACCAGACTAACTCTGGTTGTTTCATAACATAGGGAAAACCAGAGTAAAACCCAGAGCTTGGTTTGCTATGGTTTTCTCTGGTTTTTGCCTCTGGTTTCCTCTTGGAATTTTCACCAGGGTTGACCAAGATATTCCACCAAAACAGATTGACTATCATTATTTCTATCCTGATTTCTTTCTATTGGGATATTAGGATTTTCCAGTACCGTTGGTAATGTTTCAGGTATTGCTAATGTATATTGATGGTCATGATATGTAGATTGACTGCCACTATTTCTATCCAGACTAATATCTGAAGTACTTGGTGATGGTATCACTATTGGCTCGGGGGTTAATATTGGTGTCCTATTTGTAACAATCTGTTAATTGTCATATAGCCCCAAGGCTGCTTTGAATAAAACATTACCAATAATATGTTTGATATATGTCTGAGATATAGGTGAAAGCTCTCTTAATTCGTTCCCCAACATATTCTCCATAAATACTGTAATCATCTCTCTTTGCAGAATTTTTCATAATATGGTATGCTTCTTCTGGTCTTCTTTAATTTTATGTGTGGGATACGAGATTACATGATATTTTTTTCTTTTTACTTGATTTATCTTCAGCTGTGCCGCCATCTTGGGATGCCAATGTTGATGTACTGGTAGGTGGACGCATGTTTGCATTCATATCTTCCTCAAGATTAGTCTTATCATCACTGTTTAGATTTGTATTAAAAATTACATTTTCATTCTGAAACAATATTAATAAATACATTTTTTTTCAGGTTCCAAGAGATGAACAGGAATGGAAGAATGTTGCCCATAATTTTGAAATTAAGTGGAACTTTCCTCACTGTATAGGAGCCATTGATGATAAACATGTACAAATCATATGTCCTGCCCATACTAGAACTGAATATTTCAACTATAAAAAAACATTTATCATTGTACTTATGGCAATTGTGGATGCCAACTATTGTTTTCAATATGTACATATTGGGTGTCAAGGCCGTATGTCTGATGGAGGAGTTTACAAGATTAATTCATTTAACAAAGCACTAAAAGAAAATCTGTTAAAAATACCTCATCCAGAACCACTGCCTGGCAGGGAAAAATTAAGACCATATGTTTTAGTAGCTGATGATGCATTTGCATTAACTACTAACTTCATGAAACCATATGTTGGCCAGTTATCTCAGTCACCAGAAAGAGTTTTTGACTACCGACTTTCTAGAGCAAGAATAGTGGAAAATACTTTTAGAATAATGGCCTCTGTTTTTAGAGTTTTTTGAAAGCCCATGCAACTAAAAGTGGATAAAATTACGAAAGATTGTATATATCTGCACAACTATTTAAGAAAAATAAAAACTTCAAGACCAATTTACATGCCATCAGGAAGTTTTGATACAGAAGATTTAGAAAATGGGGTAATCATGCCTGGAACTTGGAGACCAATGACTCAGAATGATACAGGATTAACAAGTTTAGATAGGGCACCTCTAAGACCTCCAACTGATGCAAAGCTTGTTCGAGAAGAATTCAAGGAATGAAACTTAATCTCATATTTTATTTTTATTTATTAGGAATTCATATTTAGTACAAAACGTTAAAATTATAAATACACCTACTGTAAATAATGTAATTAGATGAACTTACAATTGAACTGGACATTCCTGGGCGTGGTTCGGTCACATCCAGTATAAACTGTAATGTGCCATATGCAAAAAAATGTTTACTGTCGTTTATAAATCCAGAACCACTTTTTTTTATTGGTAATGCGATTGTGTTCCCTATGGAATGCACTTTTAATGTTATTTATTTTCTTTTTGATACGATCTTCATCCAGATCGTGTCTTCGTGCAAGACCAAGTAAAGCATCACGTTTTATTCTATTGTTTTTATAATTTGAATTTCGGACATCCCACAACACTTCACACTTTCTATAATCTTCGATAAAATCAAGATATTTTTCATTAGACCACTTCATGACCACAATCTTTGGTAAAAAAAAAAACCAGCAAAACATAACCAGAAAACTGTTTTGACGCATGAAACCCAACGCGTTCGGATACAAGGTCGACAGTGAGCCACATGGCCCAAGGTGTTGCCAAGCCGCACGATTCTTGCTACAACGTGCGACATTTTTATTGATTGTGGCATGCGGTCCTGTGACATGCCACAACGTCGCAAGGTGTTGCTCTGGCGTAAAATAGGCTTTATGCTTCGCACATCAGATGCAGTTACACCCAAGCTCGTTCGTCCCACTCGTCAATTTTGGACGTGGCGAGTATAGTCCAGTCTTGAATGTTGTTCTAGCCAGAAGATACAAAGGATAAGAACATGAATATTTTATTGATTGCAGGGAGTTTATTCTTGTTTGATATTGCTTAGTATTTTAGACGGATTATACATCGGACTACAATAGAGAAGCTTACAGGAAGTTTATTAATATTGCGGTTTCAAGCAGAGTGGGTAGTATGACCTGAAGATTAGTATGGGGGGTGGAATGAGGTAACATCACCAAATGTTACATCTTCAACAGTGATAGTCTAGAATTTTCTTTGAATAGGTACTGTACACCACACAGACATTTTGAGCTCACACATAATTATTATTGTGGATTGTAAGCTACTTTAACATTATAAATAAATTGAAAATTAGTTATAGCTAGCTTGGGCTATACATACTCTAAAATTCCTTCTCATCTCAGAGTTAAGTGTAATCAGAACATAAGTGTATGTCCTGAACAAACGCCATACTTAAAAAAAACTTGTCCCCAATCACTCGTTTGAACAGTAGGGCTACTTTGTCGGGTTTCTTGTGATTAAGAGAATTATATTAATACCTACATTCAACTTTATTATCCACCATTATCCCTTGGTTGTAAATAACCTGTATCCTGTAGGTACTTAATTATCCATCATCCTAAGCCAATCGGCTCTTTCTTGGTAGTATTTCCTTTTCCATCCTCATTACATGCCCAAACCATTTCACCCTTGCTTCCTTTACTATTTCAGGTACCCCAACTCTTGCCCGAACCTTAACAACTTAATTGCCATGGCTTTCACTTTCCTGGTCTCTCTTGCTCAATTATCCAGTGTAAATTGAAATTATTTAACTAAAAAGGGAACTACATTGTTATTGAGCTGATGTTGGAAAAATGTTTTCAGCATTTCTTAGTATGATTATAATTTAACGTGGCTGTTAGACAAATCAATGCCAATTTTATGTTGTAAGAGTGGATTTACTTTAAAATTGTACTGCACATTTTCATTCTGTCATAGGGACATGATGTTATTAAGAAAAAACTTTGTCGCTTTGTCCCCCATCGTCACTGCAACATTTTGAGTAATCATTCAAATACGAATGCACTGCACACATTTCTGACATATCTTGGTCTTTTCTTTTCCTTTTTACTCCCATACCTTCGCACACACGAGTCGGGAGCTGAGTTGGGCCTGCTTGGGGAATGCTCTCCAGACATGTCTCTATCTTAGGTAGCTAAATATACCAAGTTCCTTGACATTTTCCTGGCAATTTTAAATTACCAGACACTTCCGGGTTTTCCCTGGCTGTCGCCACATGTACTGTAGTATTTTTTTATAGTATCTACATAAGGCAACCCTATTTGCCATTAATATAGCTTTGCATAATGATCAGTAGACTGAATGAAATAGGTAAACTACTGTACACTCTGTTCACCCTGAAAGATAACAAAAATATGCCTTATTTGGTGGTAATAAATTGTCACATTCACAATAGACTGTACTGTTGGTGATGGAGAGTTTAATATCTGAATCCTGGTCGAGTGAGCTGAATGGTTTTTCCAACATTGTTTTTCTTTCTCCCTTCATTCAAATGCAATTACACTTACTCTTAATTCAACCTACCTCATCCCTCACATTGGTGTAATTAGTTTATATGCGTGTAGCCCAAACGGATAGTGATTCCAGTGAAAAAATAAAGTTTTTCTTCCTCATCCCTATCTCATTAGTGAAATATATGAATAGTGACAAATTATATAACTACAGACTATCCATATTGGAACTGGTTTGATCAAATTTGGGTACACAACTTTTTTTAGATGATAATAGTACATTTTATCGAGATAAGAGTACATCTGCTGCCAAAGGTTTGAGTTTAAACAGGGCACGAAGGAAAAGGTGTTCTAGTATGAAATAAACTCAACACTGCCCATATTGTCTTTGGTATATTTAGCTATGCAAAAAAAAATTCTTGCTATCTTACCTTTTTGGTAAACATTTTACTTTACAAAGTTCATTTTAAAAAATACAATTTATAAATTCAATCATCAACATATTGTATGTTAGTCACATCTAACACAAACACTTTTGTGCAAAACATTACAAAATTCAAATATTGCATCAATGCAACATATTATATTACTAAGCTTAAATATCAAAAAACTATCATAACTGAATTTGGCTCAAATCAATATAAGTACTAAAACAATTATCGCAATATATAATCTTTAGTCCTTTATGTTAAATAAAATTGAATTGAATTGATCAAAAATAAATATTAATGAATATATTTGCTAAGAATAAGGCTTGGCTCAATTTGTGTTTGGTATAATGTGCAAGAAATTTACCTCAGTCACAAAATAACTAGTTGGTAAAAAATAAATATAGCCTATATATTCAGGCTTGTTCTAAGTTATAACGAAATAAGACTGTACCTGCAACTTTTGGATTATTTAGAATTTATTTTATTGAAAAACTGAAATTAACAGTTCTTAGCTTTAAAACAATTATGTGAAACTTTCACAATATTTTTAATAAAAGTCAATATAAAAGTTGAAAATATTGCTAGAATTTTTCAATATTGTTTATTTTAAAACCGAACAATGATTTTTCAACAAAATAAACTGCTAAAATTAATTCTAAAGTGGTAGCCACAGCCTTATTGCTTACCAACAAAAATCTTAAACATAACCCAAATTACAAACAAACAAATTACCACCAGTGGCCAAGTGGTCTAAAACGTTAAACTCACATTGCACTTAAGACATCAAGAACAAGGAGGTAAGAGTGAATTGAGGAACGGTTTTCCTATTTTATATTCGCACTAGTGTTGGTGCACTTTATATAATATCCTCATACAAACCCTGTTCAATATTGTGTTTCAACATTCTAATTAAATAAACAAATTAAAGAGATATATATACTATTTCTTTATCTTGGACATTACAAACATATTCCTATATACCATTATTAATTATTTTGACCTAAATAAAACAATATTATATAATATATTTTTACACTATTATTTTTGAATATTTTATAATATATAAATATTTGGTAAGATCACCCAAAGGTGACCAACTATAAAAGTAATACTCTATTCAAAATGAGTTCCCAGTCTTGTTACTTAGGCGATCAAGTTAAGATGATTACAGAAACATATATTAATTTTATTTGTGTGTAATTTGATATTTTTAAAAAATTTCAATATTCTTCCTTGGGTATTGAAACCATTATTGACCTCATTATAATGTTATATTAATACCAACAAATATGGTATTTAAATATTATATACACAATACCCTGAAACCTACAAATAATAAAATATTTAAATAAAAAATGGATTACTTTATTTTTTATGAAATAAGTTAAAAAGTTAAGCTACGGTTAGCATTATTAATCTTCCAACTTAGATTCAAGTTTTAAATTTGTATACCACTTGTATAAACTGGGTAATAATTTTAAAGTGATTTGGTGGACGATATAGTTCAATCTTGGGCAGCTATTTGTCACATGGTGTACCAACAAAAGTAGACATGTATTGTTCGAGGTTTGGTAAGTTTAAAATACTCAACGAGTTCAATAGGGTTGGTTCTCTCATTCTAGTTCTAGACAAATATGTAAATATGTTTATTTGCAAATACATAAAGTAAAAATGTATATAATTACTATAAGTTGAAAGAAAGAGCTAACCATGGCTCCACCTGTTAACCAGAAAATTAATGATAGCCAATATATTTAGATAAGAAGTGACACAATGAGACCTCTATTTTTGGAATGTTCAAACAAAACACATACACTGTATTTTAGTCACATAGAGCTTATAATGGAAAATAAATTATGCCACTAATAAAAAATATATTTATAATAAAACGGGACTAGATAGTTTTTTTTCTACAGATCAACATTAAAAGTTTTTAATTAGTAAAACCTATAAAAATCAGTGTTATTTTTATTTAACAGAAATATAATAACATTTACACTTAATTATATAATCCTACACTAGAAATGCCCTCTGTCTCAATCAGTATGTAAACCAGTGGTGTTCCATCTTATCTTAAGACATAATACTTCTCTTACATTAAACTATTGATACCTTGTGTTAGGAAAATAATCAAGATATTGAAAATTCTCTAGGTTCCATCAGGATAGAAATTTGACCTTGAAGATTAGATATAGCGTATAGTTTTGTGTTTAAATTTCAGGTTACAAGAGTAAGACATATCAAAATATGTAACTGAAAGATAAGTATCTATTATAACAATTAATAAGCAACTTTGCTTTTGGAAAATGGACAATTTTACCTACTATGAAACAGCTCTGTATTGTATCCCACCTTGATGTAATGTTTGTAAATTCACATCTTTCCAAATGAATGCTAGTGAATTCCCTTAAATTCGCCATCATTCTGTTAGCTCATTTTAGATAGTTTAAGTCACAAAGAGTCAACACTGAGTCTCCCAACAAAGAAACCTGCAACCCTTCACTCCCCAACCCTTGTGGATACCTATTATTTTTTAAATGGGTATGAACATTGTATGAAAATTTACAAATCCTAATACACCAACTGTTAAATTCATTGAGCTTGCTGTATCATGGACATAATATTAGAAAAAAAGAGGATTAAAGCTTATGTTTTGTAATTGAATCGGTAATCACAAAGTTAGGTTAAGGTTTAATAGTATTGTTTTCTTGGTAGTCCAATAAATATTTATTTGCTTAAATCATCTTTAAGGTCCCAAATGTATTTGATGTTTTTAATAGCCAAGTCTAATTGTAGATTAAACATGTTTCTATATTAGTTTTAAAATATCAGATTATTAAAGTTAAAAATTAATAAAGTAGCAATCCAAACTTACCACATAGATAATCCCTATGTTATAGTAGGCCTACTTGCTGTTATAAGCTGAAGAGTTAAATAATAAATTGTGATAATATTAGATTGACAGTTAAGTATTTAGTGTTGAGTTGTTGGAAGATCACACCAAAACCAAATGTAGAAAGATATTTTAGAGAATATTCTAAAAATATGAAATTTAATTAAAAATAAAATTGGAATATGATACAAGTCTTATCTGATATTAAAAATAGAAAGGTAAAGTCTGTTCACCGTAGGAATTGTTTTCTGAAAGGCCTTTTTCCCTACCAGAAATCTATTATATAGTAGGATATTGGTAGGAAATATTAGTGGAGTATAACTTTAGAAAAGATAAACAAGGACCAATCTTATTAAAGCCACACTTTTGAGTTTTAAATTTCTTCCTCCCACTTAGTAGTTATCGTACATGTTTGGATAAAACCAAAATCAATACATATATCCTACTGGAGAGGGGGAAGGGTGTAGGAGGTGCTGGTTAATGCTCATTAAGTAGGAGGAAACAATTTGCTTCAGCAAGACTACCTAGCAACACCCCGCAAGGCCTTATGGCTTAAACTAAAACAAACAGGGCTGCCCAGAGTGGAGAGTGTGGGTGGAGAGCGAAGGACGCAAGTTGCCCCAGCATCTCACTTTGTGGGGGCCCCAATCATGCAAATATCTCTTTTATAAAAACAAGTCTTTTCACAACCCCAAAACACCTGCATTAAAGACAATGTGCTTTTTTTTTATTGATTTTCTGACCACGGTAATTTCTAAAGGTGGCCAGCTAGCATGGCCCAGATAATAAATATTGAAACCTAATAAAAGAAATAAATATTTATCTTTTTTTCAAAGATACAGTTTGAATGTTAATTTAATAGATGGAATAGACATAGTTGCTAATATTAATTGCTTATTAATTTCAATTATAGCAACACCTAAATATTATATTCTATGAATTGAAAAATTGACAACTGGATACGAGAATCAAATCTGTAGTAAGCCAAAGGTCCCGGATTCAATTCCCATTTCCAAGTGTCATTTACCAATTCACAGAAAATTTAATACTGATTTCAGTATTTTCGAGTGTTTTAAGGACTCAATATAAATGTGATTACTGAATCCCTCACTTTAGATTAATTAACCGGGGTTTCTTTTAAGTTAAAATTGTTTGTCTTAAAATGAAAAACTATAAAACTGTGTAGAAAAAGATATTTGGGTTTATATTCTATTAATAATAAATAAACAAGTAAAATAATGTTTAAATGATAAATATTTAAGTACAATCTAGCACCAAATATTTTTTTCAGCTCTTAGTCTGTTTCTTTATTCATCTATTCATAAATTTTTATAGAATAATAAACATACCTTAAAGATAAACATATTTTATGATTTGACAATTAAAATAAACAATCTGTTTATCAATTAAGTCTAGAGAGCTAAATGTGCACAAATATTTTTATCTAAATTGTAATATTTTTATAATAAATTATTCAACAGCAATGTTTATGGTGTGCTACCATTAATATATGATACATTTAAGAAATTGTTATATTTATTTTTAATAACAACAAAAACTATTAGACGAAATTACACTAATACTATTTATCTACACTGGTAATTCAATCTATCTCATTAAAATTGACAATTTCAAAAAGTTAAGTCTAAAAGTTAAAAATACCCATATTCATCCCAATAATATTAAAAAACACTTTCATGTCCACCCTAAAATACCAATTCAAAATGGAGACTTGTGAAATTTGTGAGATTTTTATTTTATTTAGTTTTTTTTCCAAAGAGATGGGCCAATATAAATATTAGATTTTTTAAATCTATGAAATAAGCGTTATTTATCCTCATATTTAAAGGTAATAGAACTTTAAAACTATCTTTATTACAAGAACACGTTTTTTAAATTGTTTTACTTTTCAAATTTTTCTATTTATTGTTTTTAGTTTTATAAATAAACAGTTGATTGCAAATATTTTAAGTACATGCCAGTATTTATAATATTTATTCATGTGCACATCGTCAAAGGCTATCATGGCCAATCATGACAATGATTATATTACCAATTAGTTAACTAATATTTTTATTTCACTACATACATATCAAATTAGTTGATCACCCTCTCTAACTAATACATACTGTACTTTGCTTAGGCTAATTATTTAATGGGATATTCCTTACTTACATTAGGAACTCAAATGTTCATTCCATAAATTAAAATTGTATTATAAATCAACAACAAAAATTTGATTTTGAAAATTAAAGAATTATGGAATGTTATATTGGCTCATGACTATTTAATAAAAAATTTCACTTTAGAGCATAGTCTTTTACATTTTTTTAATCAGTAACATATTTTATTATTGACCAAAATATGTTTTCAGCTGTCAATTTGTTAGATAATATATATTGCACTTGTGATTTGACTTCTTAAACCGCCAATAAATATATTGGTTTTCAAATAATCATCTCGACAACTGACAAAATGTTTTATTAATATTCATCCCCTTAAATGTTTAACTGTTTTTTTATCAGTGGTGTCTTTTAATCAGAAATCACTTTTGGGCTAGTTATAATTTTTTTATTGAATTCGAGTTTTAGTTTGCTTTCACATTTAATTAAAGCCTAAAAAATTACATAAAATATTAATAAAATGTATGATAGTTTAACAAAAAAAATAGCATTGACTTAACTTAAATACAGGTATATAACATTTATTAAAATCTGGGTTTTAATGAAGGGTCATGTTCCTCTTATTAACAAAATTGTCGGGAAGATCTGCCTCGTTTTGTAAACAAATTATTAATAGGATACTACAAACAAGAAAGTTTTTAAATCGTTGAGGTCTAAATTACTTTTTTTGTTTCTCATATTTCACACTTAGCCAAATCTCCCCTTGATTCATCACAAAAGGAAAAGAGATTAAAAACCACTAATTTGATAAAAGTAGTCCTCAAATGGGAATGAAGTTTGTTTGGAGTATGCTAGCTGTCAGGAGGAGAAACAAGATTAGGGATGGAGTTATCCAGGAAATAGTAGGTGCACAGAGGATGCCAAAGAAGATGTAGGAAAAAGACCGCAAGGGAGGAGCAGATAACAAAAAGTGTTCAAGGGAGAGAAGAATTAAAGAAATTAAAGGAAGAAGAGTGGTGGAAACATAGAGGAAGATGGAGGCACTTTACTAACTGACCCAGCCACAGGCTGGAAACAGTTGATAATGATTATGAATCCTCAAAAAGTACTACATTTTCATGTTTACATAAACCAGGCTATATTGTGTGTATTTACCGATTGAGATCATGCCTATACAGGTGTATCTCTTGATTTTAGACGACCCGCTATTTCAATTCTTTTCAATTATAACCAGAGCCCTACATTCTACAAATGTTCCACTCTTTCAACCTATTCTCATGAACATAATTTGTATATATATATTAATACTTTATCAGCATTAATTAAGTACAAGTAATATGTACTAGAAATAAAATTATTTCAATATTGCCGCATTAGTTAAAATGTGAATTTATTTTTCTTTGAGATTCAACAAATAAAAGAAAAACTAAACATTTTAATTTTGAAGGCCAGATTGAGGAAAGTGGAAATAATGTGTATTGTGCATGTTTTTATTAATTTATTTTTTTATAAATATGAAGAATTGGCCCAAAATATAAATTTTAGTTAATTAATAATAAATATACCATTTTATTATGCTTGACTCAATAAATAAATTGTCCCTCGTGATACAGGTAAATGGTATTTGCCATATTATTTTTTACTAAAGTTTACACATTGAATCAAATAGGAAATAAAGGTTGCGTTGTTTAAGGTAAGATTCTCATATTCATCAAGAAAATATCTGCTCGCCTTTCAGAAGTAAACAAATGACACATATGGCCAGAAAATAAAATTTGAATGGCACATTAAAAAAAGATTAAAAAAAACTATGTCAGATATGCGGATATCTTACCTTTACATGTCCAAAACATCCTTTAAAATCCTTAATTCAAGTTATTTGGTATAATCAATGATGGCTATACAAATATTGATTTTACATTATACGAGTATGTAGCAACTATCTTTAAGCTACAATTTATAAGGTTATTATTTTTTAAATAAACTTAGTTTCAGCTTCATTTTGTTAAAGGGTGTAGAGTCTATCAATAACTACAATAAATCATAGTTTCCAAACATAGCTTGACTATAGTTAAACATTGTTAGAGAGTAGCTTTGAGTAATGCCGAGACCACTATCAACTTAACGCTCACTTAATGTTCACTTAGCGTAAAAGTGCTCCTCGTATTTTTAAATCTAAGTCATCATGATGGAGTTAACTTAACATTCACTTAAGTCATTCCATGTGAAAGCACCCAATTTTATATTAAATGATTGCTTGACAATCTAGTTAATTTATTGTATATTTTAACCACAGGTGGCCTTGCTGGTGAACTGCTCAAAACTATTTATGTTATTTCCTAATACGCTGCTAATTTGGATTTACACACATTTTTCTTCACTGAGTCAAGCAAAGGTTTTGAAAAAGACTGTTTGTTGTGCCTCACTGTTCAGTCAGCCATTGAATCTTTCATCCGCACTTGCACAGGCCACACCACCCACCCCCTCTACTTTCTGGACAGCTCCACAGTCCATGTTCTTTAAGCCGTCAGTGACGAGTTCCCCATTGTACTCAGCGCACCAACGTTCGGCTGTTGCCCGACTAAGAATATCCAAATTGACAGAAGCGCCAATCTAGGTCATCTTTGATTTGTTGATTGAGTACCGAGTCATTGTCATGACTCTTAACCTCGATACTCAGCGCCCATGAGAACTCGTCTTTATATTGGCTCACTTGACGGCCACTATCGCTCACGTTTTCCCGCGCCAATGTAAAGCACCTGTTTCTCCCATTGGACCAGGCCAGGCAGCAGTGGAGGGTATTTAACACGGTGGTTCCTCGGTCTGAGGGCAATCGAAGAGTGGCTACCCGACCCGGGTGTTCCACCTGTTTGAAAGAGATAATAAATTGTTGTGTTTTGTAAAGAGCAATTTTGTCTTAACTCCCTCTCCTTCCACTAATATCCTTTACCTCCTACCACGACTCACGTTGTCGGCACTCTATCCTACCTACCACCATGACTCACGTTGCTGGGACTCCATACTACCTCCCACCACGATTGCCGTTGCCGGGACTCCATCCTACCTCTCACCGCGACTGCCGTTGCCGGGACTCCATCCTACCTCCCACCACGACTTCTGTTACCGGAACTACATTCTACCTCCCACCGTGATTGACGTTGCCGGGACTCCATCCTACCTCTCACCACGACTGCCGTTGCCGGAACTCCATCCTACCGCCCATCGCGATACCCGTGTTGCCAGGACTCCTTCCTTCTACCTTTCACCCTTCCCATCTGCTTGTCCTTGTCACCGGCGATTCCTCGGGATGGTCTACACCCGCCGCTCCGGCAAAGCCCACAGGTGTCTGAACACAACGTCGCCATTGTCGTGACATCAACCAGTTACCCCCAAAGCCGCAGCGAGGGATAACATGTTGTGTGGTTTTAATTAAAGATAGGAGGTTCTAGGTTTTACTGCCTTAAAGTAAAGATTCAGGCCTTTCTGAAAATGTACATAAATTTAAGATAAGGCTTTGGTAAATGGAAATTAATAGGCTTAAATATAGCCATCATAATGAACCATTTTGCCAACTTTAAAGGTCTGTAAAATAAAAAGGGCTTGAACTTATAGAAGAGATTTTTTTTCTACAAGAGCTATAACTGGAAGGATTTCCAGCCATGGTAAAAAAAAATCCTAACTTTAAGCCCTTCTAGCCTATTTCTATCCCTGAAATGGTAACATTTCCAACATTTGTCAATTTCAAGGTTAAATGTATCGAAAAAGGACTTACAACAAATTTGAAATTTTGGTATCAATACTTCAACTAGTAGGCGTACTTAGTAAAACCTATGTGTTTAATTTTGGGGTTCACACTGATCTCATATCAAAGGCTGTCAAATATTTCTAAAAATTGCAATGTGAAAGCATGTGATAATAGACTTAAAATGGCCTAATTTTATTATTTCATAGTTTATTAATTTTATGATGGTAAAAATAATTTAAAATAGATGAACTTTTTTTTAAAAGAGTTAGGCTATATGTGTTTCTTCCCTTTATCACAGTGCAACTTCTCTTTAAAAAAATTATTTCTAAAACTATAATATTCAATTTACTATTATTCATGGTAGATTTTAAAAATTAATAAACTATTACTTTTTTCAATTATAGTAAAAACTAGTTTATGCTTCAATACATATCTTTGTGCTTTTTGTTGATAAACATTCCTTTATAAAATAGCCTATACTCCATTCACGGTAGGAATTACTCTCTGAAAGGTCTTTTCTCCTACCAATATCCTACTATATAATAGATTTCTGGTAGGAAAAAAGGCCATTCAGAAAACAATTCCTACGGTGAACAGACTTTATTTCTTCCCATGTGTTTAAGTGACGGTTGTGTATTTTTCTGGTACATAGCAAGGCAGTGAGATGGAGCATACTCTGACAGGCATAGACATGCATGAAGCAGGTTCTTGCAAGTTGTGACAAACTAAACTAGAGCTGCAACCAGATAATCAGCGTGTTGTGAGCCTCCAGAGAGTGAGCATGTGCATTGCAAATGATTGCTAGATTTAATAGTTAAAAAGATTATTCCAGTTTCAGTATGATAGTACAAATAA
Organism: Timema douglasi; assembly: GCA_901482245.1. NCBI lineage: Eukaryota > Metazoa > Arthropoda > Insecta > Phasmatodea > Timematidae > Timema > Timema douglasi. The sequence goes on from CABEEJ010000763.1 coordinate 20,619, forward strand.
TCAACGTCCACATATAAAGTTTACTATCAACAATAAAAAAACAAAAAAATGAAGCTGAAATTTGTGCTTACGTCCAATATAAACAGAAAACATGACTTTTGTGACACAAAAATATTCTGCTAAAACAAAATTGTGTTAATTATAGTGTCTAAACAGCTTCTGGCCTAAGAATTAAAACACTAGTTTTCACTAATTATAGTAAGCTTTTATACTTCAAATAAGGTGTAATAAGTATTATGGGAACACCATTATTTACCATTCTTCAGAAATATCAATTTGTGCTTGCGACACAAAGATTTTTTTTTAATGTTAGATTTGAATGATTGAATTACAGTACTTTTAGTAACAAAGGTAACTAAATCGAGTGAATCACACTAAATGCATCTGAGCCCAAAGTGAACACTACAAATTCCTGTTTGATAACCAACCTTTTACCATATACACATAAAGTATATTAGTATAAATTTTAAAATGTTTTCATGAAAATGAAATTGGTCATGTTTGCAACCTTTTATGGGTCAGCATTTACCACTCATAGCCTCACCAGTAAAAACAGTTAAACATTATAACAAGAAGGAAGAGGAAAACAGTTTTTCCAGAGAGTACTTGTATATAACATTTCCCAAAACCAAGAATTGAATTAAATTTAAGTAATATGATATTAGTTTCTGAATTATTATCAAATATTGGTTCCCCAATTTTATAAAAGCATCAGTATTTAATTTATAGCATATTTTCTAAATGCTTCAAAAGTATAATTTATTAATCATTCCTTTTCATCACTTATTGGGTAAAGATAAGTGATGAATGGTGTCTATATTTGAGGCAAATTTTTTGGTAGCCTCTCCCAACATACATTTAAGTGTTATGGCCTATACCCTTTAACGAACTAGCTTAAGTAAAATTTTGAACATATTGTCACATGATATTAATAAATAAAATAAACTTTTCAGTTTGTTCTTCAATACCATTATGAATTTTCTGTTTAAAATATATGCATTGCTTGTTTTTAAAAAAAATGTCATTCCATTACAAACTATCAAGTGTTTTTATCAAATTATCTTTTCAGTCCCAATACAAGTTCTTAATTAATAGCGGGTTTTGAAAGAAGATCGGATACATTTGGTTTATATGATCTAGTTTTGAGAAATGCTAATAGAATACCAATAATTTAAAGCTTGGCATATCAGTGTGGCTCAACTTTAACCTTCCTTATTATAGTTAAATGAACACATATTTTAACCAACAATGGAACACAAGTAGTTTTAATGTGGAATAGTTGCTTTCATTACCCTTGAAAAGTTGCCATAACTTTGCATTGTTGCCACAGGTTCACTCTTTATCTTTTCATCAAACACTTTATTAACAGTTAATATAACACTTAAGCATACATCAACTTTGAAAAAATAAATAAGTTTTGTTTTGAATGGCACATCTTTTTTATTAATATTTCTATTATTAAACTGCTGCCGAATTTGTAACAAACAACTTTCACACTTATGAGGCAAATCTTTCACCCTGTGCCAATATGTTGTGCGCTCGTGTATTTGCGCTGGCAGATGACATCTAAAAAATGTTCACCATACAATTTGTTTTGAAGGTAATAAAAACAGTCAAAATGGACATATAAATTACTAATTACTGTTCTAATACCACGGAAATGCTTAAAATTGGAGATAAAATGCTATACTAGTTGCACATGCACTTTGAGACTAGAATATCATATCATATTCACAACTTATTTGATTCCAACAATAACAATAGCAGAGTTGCCAGAACTCTGTAGGACTAGTAAGCATTTTATGTTAACAACTTTCATTTCTATCCACGCTTGCGACTTTGTTTCAATATATTCTTATTGACGCTCATCTAAATAAATAGGAATACTATTTCAAACATTTTAGTTCCAACTGGTTGAATAGTGGATGTGTTTGACTGAACAAACAAAAAATGTCGTTCATAATATGTTCCAGTCTCTAAACAGTTTAGTCACTATATTCTCAATTCAACTTAATGTGTTCTAACAGTTGTGGTCACCAGTTCACACACCAGACCCTCTCATTGACTACTCCATGCTGTCACTCTATAATTAATTTACCGAATGGGTTCAGAAAGCTTGGGCTTCCTCCAAGAGACGGCGGTACATGTCCCGGGCCCTCGCCACCAGTCGTTGACGTCTCTGTACCACTTGACAGGGATGTCTGCATGCAGGAGTGCACACATCCGACAGAAGAAGTAAGTGTTGATGAACTCGCCAGTACCCTTCCACCGGAAATAGTTGTTGTAGAGGTCGTCGTCCCTGTCCAGCTGGTGCAGGTATTCCGCCAAGTGTTTGGGAGACTCAAATTCATCCACGTGAATGTAGGAGTGTTTCGGGGCACTGCGGGCATAGTCTTCAGGACGGGCGCCCATCACAATCGGCAACACGTTGCGTCTGATGCAAGGGACAATAATTGTGTAGACTATGAAACATTTAACTAAAGATTCAAAGTGCACAAAAAGGACTGAAACAATTTGCTTTCTTTTTGTTTTAATTTGTGTTTTGGCAGTAGCTAGATAAATATGTATCATTACTTCTAGTTTTTAAGAATGAGTTGGAATTTAAACTAAAACCAGTTGGAATTTATTTGTTTTATGAAAATATGTTAAAAAGGTTGTTTTAAAGGCAACATTCAATTTTCATAATTATTTGTCAATGTAGTATATATTTAAAAGAATATCATATAAAACAATTGAAAAAACAAGAAGGATTTCAGAAGGTAGGTGATGTACAACTGAATTTTATTAAATCATAAAATTATTTGATACTATGGAAAACAAACTAACACAAGTTTTGATGTGATATCAAGAACTTTCATAAGCCTTTCTTTCCGCCTGTCATGGCTTTGCTTAGCTTATCACCAAAACTTGATGAAAATTTAGAACAAAAGGATAACAGCATTTGTGTCCTGTTTGTGTGTCCTGTTTGTATGTTGGTAACAGCTTAAAATGAGATATGTTATCTCTATTAATAAAATAAAGAGTTTTTTTGTATGTCTGACATGAGCATTACACAATATATACTGCACACAAAGGTCAAAATTTTTAAAATTAGTAGCCTCATGTGCACGACCGTTTACACCTCTATGCAGAAATTTTACAATTTTGATTATTTTTTTAATCAATTAAAAACTGGGTAAGAAGCAATAAAATGAATAGATTTTTTTCTCTTTGTTTTCTGCTAGTTTTGTTTAAATATGAAACAGTCAACTCGTATAATGTAAATGTACTCTTGAATTACTCTTTTCAATCTAAAAATGGAATATATATATATATAAGGTCAATTGATTCCACAAATTACAGTTAGTAACTCCGGAGTGTGCATCCCCGTGAAATTTCGCAACGCTCATTGAGATGTACAGGGAAATTGAGATAAGTTGCCAATCAGGCGTGTGCTTACATTGTACAGGTACAGGTACAGGTGTGACTGAGCCCCACTGAGCACAATAAAGCCACCACTGCTGCACGTCATTTTGTGTCTAATTTATGGGGTTGTTTTAAAGTCAATTTCTTCTCACAAACTATTTATTCATATCTCTTTCAATTTATCTGTAAATATGTTTTTATTCAGCTTCATTGGAAAACTATTGCTACGCTTTGTTATTATTAATTAAAGATGTATCACAAACTGATATGTGATGGTTATCCATAAGATAAGTCCTGAAAGCTTTTAATTTTTTGCCCCATTTATTTGTGGTATTTAACGTACACTTTCTGAAACGAATGATTATATCAGCACACAACTTATAAACAAATTTAAATATAGAAAAGACACAATATCCAACCTCGGGCCGTTAATTCATCATTGTGAAAGGGGAGACCCACATTTCATCAACGATACATTTTTTGTCGATTCCAAGAATCGAACCTTGGACTCTAGCTCAGTAGGTAGACACACTACTGACTGAGCCAAGGTGTTGGACTTCTGCTGGCTGTTATGTTTTGGTTTGAGTGCTTCCTTATCCGTTTCTAAGTTTACAATTTTTTCTTAGTAAAAAAATCCCAGAAAGGAGGTGCTTTATGGTCTAAATGTGTGGTAACACTTTCTACAGTAGCCCCATGGCTTCTTTGGTGCTGACTGACAGCTTTGAAAAGTTACCAGACCAAATTATGTATCCCTACTCCGAACCATATGATCTGCAAAAACATGTGTTTAGCAGCTGTCACTTCTGACAGTCAACATTTAGGTATATACCTAAATGTTGACTGTCAGAAGTAAACTGTGAGTTGTCAGTCAGCACCAAAGAAGCCACGGGGCTACTGTAAAAGGATGCACCTTGATAATGAATGCTAATATTTGGCTGTGGTGTAAAGTAATGTAAAAGAGAAATATAATAGTTTCATATTTGGGACAATGTACACTAAATATGCCCTTGAATTCTAAATGGGATTTTCTCCTTTAATGGACTATAATATGTGTATTGCAGCTAGTCTCAAGAAGCAAATGGGAACATTATCTAAAAATACAAAAACTTTAAACAATGTATTTGGCTGAAACTAGCTCAAACTGTTTTTAATATAACTATCATTCATAGAAAGGAAGGTCCAAAAGTATATTTTACAGGTTATTGTACTTTGAAAATAGCAATATAAATGCTTTAAATATCCTTTTACTCAACATGTTTATAACACAACAGTTTGAACAATTCTTTTCATATTTGATATTTAAACATTACTGTGCTATAATTTATTTTGAAAGCTTTCATATGGCTGATTTCTAAATTGAAATTAATGTTTTCGGCCTTGAGTTTGCGTTGAGGAAATAATAATTGGTTGTATTAAAACATAGGAGATGGTACAGAAAAGTATAATATTAACCAACATAATTTTACTTTTATAGTGAAAAAAACCCGAAAGGATATTAAGACGCGGTGCTATATAAATAAATATATAAAGTGAAAAAAGAAATACAGTTTAGACTTTACACTTCTACTACTGGACAAAAAAAAAGGTGATCTCTTGAAGTAAATTGGTAGTTTTCCCTCAATTACTCAACCCACGTTTGGTTCTATTCAAACTCTTCAAAAAGGATTGTGAAACATATAACACAACTTTATAAAAGAGACCATGATGTCATCCTTTAACGTTTTTAATGTCACTTTCATTTTTATTTTTAAATAGATTTCAGGTTTGTATTTACAAATGTGTACAAATAATCTATATTGATAAAATGAAGAGTTTGTCTGTCTGTCTGTCTGTCTGTCTGTCCATTGCATGATATCTACCAGGCACAGAGGTCTGACATTTTAAAATTACTAACAACTGTGCACCAATATGTGCACCTCAAAGCTGGAATTTTTAATTTTTATTTAGCTTTTTTTAAATTTATTGTAAACTGATCGGAAGAAATGAAATCAAGAGTTTTTTCCCCCTGTTTGAAGTAAAGAAAGGTGTAGCATGGTTACCCAGGGCAACGCTAGGTACTTCTGCTTGATATATATATACATATAATAACAATAATAATAATGTAAAATGTGATCAATTTTAGCCCTACATTAGGGATACTCACTGCAGTCCATTGACGTAGAACTTTTCTGTGATATAATCCTTGCAGTTAGAGTTCTCGAAAGCGAGGTAGAACTTGTAGTCTTTGTCCAACATGTCAAAGCACTTTCCTTGGGATGACCTAGGACACTTCTTGGTACCGCAAGAGCCATAGATGTCTACCTGGATGTGTTTCTGCAACTCGTGGGCGTATTGCAGCCTCTTGTTGCGTGCACCGCAGTTGGATACAAACCAAGCTACCTGCAGAATTCACACTTCCTAGTGGTCAGAGTTCCTGGCTACAGATCTAGAGGTCCTGGGTTTGATCCCCGGCGCTCCTTAAATTTATCTGTGAAGCAGGGGGTCTGGAACATTGTTAAATTCAGCGAGGGAGGGGGCGGTAAGGGGTTCCTACTTGTGAGGGCTTGTAAGTGTTGTAATAAAGTCCCCTAACAAAATGAGGCCAATTGTTTCCAAACGATTTCTCTTGAAATAATTTAAGACTAAAAAAAGGGGGGATTTGCAGGTATTATGACTCGATAAGATACTACATTATATATTAAGGAGATATAAAAAAACCTATCAACATAACGTCCATTGGTTTGGGAGGTTTAGCCCCTCATACTACGAACACTGGTTGAACCTTTTCCCCCCCATTTTATCCAGGCAAATGCCAATGCAGTCAAAATAAATAATGGTCCCACGACAGGGGAGGAATGTACGCCTCATGTCTAAGGAAGGTATGATTTCAGTCACACTATTATGAAGAAAATCTGTTGATTAAAAGAAAAAATATTAATCATGTGACATCCTATCTCTGTAATGGGTAGGAACCAATAGCTGACCTTCTTGGTTTTGTTGGCAGCGTAGTTCCTATCCAGGCCGTGGGGGTTCTCCACCACCTTGTCGTTGTAGTACGCCCACTTCTCGTATGGCGCGACTAGGTCACTGTCCCTCCTGTATGTCGCTGTCCAGTTGAACACATCGTTGTGCTTCACGTGCTGAGTGTGATAGGGACACTCGAGGAAGTATAGAATCCAGACCTTGAAAATCATTAACGTTAAATGCAGAGATCATATAATGTGTGTCATTTAAAGTTAGAGCAAATGGTTAGACTGGAAGTGTACTTGGTGTGCTTTCTACCAGAATTATTTATTTCCTAGAAGAAGGAACGATACAAGTAAATAAAGAGTAGGGCCTATAAGATGTTATAAAATAAGAAAAGAGCTCGATAGAAAAAACTTTTTTCAATATATAAGTTATATATATATTATATAGGCTATGTGCTTTTCAAAATTTATTAGTATTATAGTGGAAACAAATGTTTCCTTAAGTCACCGTCAGGCCACCCAGTTAAAAATACTATCTCTATTCTTTATAAGATTAAACTCCTTTGACACTTAATCTAAAACCAACCTTTGTCATCTCAATAAGAAATATTGGGGGGGGGGGGGGAGGGGGGGG
>CABEEJ010000763.1:27695-55034 GCA_901482245.1 Timema douglasi
GGGGGGGGGGGGGAAGGGAGGGAAACAACAACTAAGAATCTTCTTATCTCAAGGTAAATAGGAAATCTCACTGCTAGTTCTCAAATGAATTAAAATTTTCTGTTGTCAACCTCCAATATAAATTGGGCCTAACGTTAGAGGAAGGCTAAATTTAGAGCCCTTTTTAATCAATCCTAGTCTCATAGCTCTGCAAATATGCTTAAAAAGTAGTTGAAAATGAGCTAATATCACATTTTCATTAAAAAAAATATCTATTAATAAAACTTGGAACATAGGGTTGTTAAGCAAAAATAACCTTGTTGAAATCTTTCGACTTTATTTTGGCATAAATCGTGTTTTGAAATAACACTGTGTTAGAGCTAAACATCCACGAGGCAATTTCTTTCTTAGAGGAACAGCCCGCTTAGTTCGAAAAATTGTTTACAGAACAAAATTACTTTATTAATAAAGTTTGTATCTGTAGTTTCCTAAAATTATATTTCGAAGTATGCACACAGCTAATGTGTATGTAGGTAACATTTTAAGATAAGAAATAAATCAAATTAGGGCCATTTTCAAAACAATATTGAAGCAAGTTAAAAAAAAAAGGAAAGAAAAATTATGTGAAAAGGTCAAAATTAATTGTGAAGAACTGAGAACAAATATTGTGATAATAATAGTTTCTGTACATAACATGCATTGAATACACAAATCCAATAAAACATTACATCTTTTTATTGGCTTTTATTCTTTACTCCAGTTTGGTTTGTCAAATGGAAAATGACTTATTCTTCCAGGATATATATAAAATGAAAATATGGTAAGAAAGGATATTTGAAGATAAGGATAGTAAGCAACATCAGAACAATAAGATTACAAAAATATATAAACACATGGTAGTGGGCAGGTGGAAATACTTAACTTATTAAGAGGTTAATAATGATCAAACATTATTCAAATTAAGCTAAACCAAAGAAGGTCCTTGGTTTCATCCTCGTGTCCAGGTGTTGTTTTTCAACCATTTAATTGAAAGATATATCCAAATACGGCTGTATACTTAGGTTTATTTCCACCTTTGTTATTAAAATTGTTTTAGAAGTTAAACTCTTATAGTATTATTATTAGTGAATTCAGGGTATATGAACGAGCTAAGTTCAACCCGCAGAGATAGTCACACAGTCAGAGGTGTCAGGCTCACAATAATCAGAGTTTCCGACTGAGGAGGCTTGCCGGGTGAGCTCTGTGAGGTTCGCTCATCCTCTTTCCACACTTAAGTGGCTGCATTTCCTCTTTCACCACAATTTCTACTCCCTTATGTTAGAAGCACTCTTCTTATGTCAGGATTACTAACTAAATGTTACTACCACTTCCGCAAATGGTCATCATGATGCACTATGTTAGTTGTATCCTCGGTTGATGCTATCGCAAACGTTGGGGATTGAGAGGTTCACAGCTGACAAAACAAGGCGACCAGGACCTGGCAGTGCCACCAACCTTGTCTCATGAGGTAAAGATTACTTACTACACTTAGATTAAGTAACTAATGACCTTGGTGTTGATAGTAAGGACAATATAGTGGAGATGCTCACCTGATTGCCGGGTCTCGGGTGCCCAGGGTTGACAAAGTGGTCTTTGAATAAGATGGCATCTGCGTCCTGCGCTTCGGCCTTGTTGGTGGAGATGGTGCAGGTGTCAACCGGGCACTGGGACTGTAGGAACGACTCCCTGCCCTGCTTCAGGGGTGACCACGAGCCCAGGCCATTGTACAGAAGGATCTTCTTCAAGTGAACCTGCATGAGGGTGTCAGGGAAACAATCTTAAACCACATATTTACACTAGAGGGAGTCTGCCTGCATTATCATGGGGTGAGATTGTAAAACCATTTAAGGATAAATAAACACCCTCAGTACCACCGATCGAGATTAAAACACCAATTTCCTAGTACCAGCAAACCAGACTATATGAGGCTGAGCCATTTGTCTGTGTGTACATCAGAGCAGATACAGGTAGATTGTTCCTTTATTGATTTAACTGTAGGCATACTCAAGCACATTCTGGGTGTGTAGGATTGTTGATGAGTGATTAGATGTAGATATGTGTGGGGGTATGCATTTTTTTAAATTTAGCACCACGTCTTACTACCCATACGGGTTATACGCTTTAAGTACTAATTACGATAATGGATTAGGATTTGGGAAGGTTGAATTAGAGGAAGTGAACCCGCATTTGCGTGGAGGTAGAGTGGGAAACCATTTAGGAAAAACCATCCCCAGTTCACTCGACCGAGATTCTAACCTCGATCTCCCTGTCAAAGGCAGTCTATCTCAACAAGGAACTAGCGCGTTAGCTAAATACGCCACCGAGGCGGGTTATTGGGGTGTTGATGTGTGTGTGTGTGTGTGTGTGTGTGTGTGTGTATCACTCATGAGTGTATTGATGTTTGGGTGTGTATGAATGCATGAGAATGGCCAGGCCACACACCTGTTTCTCGGGCTCGTAGTTCTCCGGGACGTACATGAGCTGCTGGGCGATCCGGTCCGAACCTGGCTCCTCCGCGGGCCACAGACCAAGAAGACGCCGGGACGAAGAGGAGCGCCTTGTACCCCCTGACATGTACCAAGGCTTCCCCTCCTCCTCCTCTTCTTGCTCCTCCACCTCCCCTCCCTCGTTTCCCCTGTCGCCGGGGTCCTCCTCTGGCAAAGCCGCCGCCGCCACACCCTGGGAGCGACGCAGCTCAGGTGTGCTCTCTGCCTCCGCCTGCTAACACAGGTGAACAGTCAGTGTTGCCAACTCTTAAAACCAAATTCCTTCCAAATTGAGTTCTCGTTAAAAGTGAACTAATTATTTTAAAAACAAAGAAACACATCGGGCTAAGTCTCCTGAGCAAATACAATAAACGTTTAGACTGCTTCAAATTGTAGTAAATACGTGAATCTGCCAATTTCCCTGACGCAAGATAAACTTTGCTGAAAACTAGTGTTATAAACACTTCAACTTTTAAAGAGAGCCCACTTGAAAAGAACAGTAGAGCCACTAATACAAAATACTGTAAGTTGCCATTTACTTATTTCACACTTAGATTACTTTAAAATAAAGAAAACAAAATAAAATAAATGGCATGGTATGGTTCTCCTTCGCGTAGAAATGAAGATATTAACCTATAACTAGCAAGAAATGTGAATGAAATAATATATAATGTTACCGAAACATAATTAAATAAAATCTCGTCAAATTTCACCAAAGAGCATAATGAAATTATACCATACATTATTACAGGAATATATATATATATATATATAATATAATATATATAAAACATATATATATAATATATATATATAAAACATATATATATATAGGAGCATCAAAGTTCGTCGCGTTATGTCGGTAGATGTTTATTTTAATTGTTCTGTCCACTAGTCAGGTTTGCTTTACATTTTTAGCTATGTAATTGCTACACTAATCGTTAGAGCTGATTTTGAGAAAATTAATGTTTCCTAGTTTCGTCATTAAGTAAACTACCCTCAATTTTTGGGGTGCGATGAATAAAATACCTCTGGGGAACCTTAAGAAAACTCTAAGATACAAAGTTTTAGCCCGATCGGTAGAATGATTCGGCTTTAGGCCGAGTAACATACAACACAAACGAGTAAACAAGCTAGAAATACAGCTCGACGCTATTTCATTATTTTAGCCGCTTGAAAAAGATAGAATTATTTTTTTTGTAAAAAGGCTAAAACTGCGGTCCACTAAAAAACTGTTGACTGCCACGACCGGCCACGATGCACTGGTTCCTCTACTTAATAAATACAACTCGAAATTGATTCAGTTATATTAGTTAAAACTAAACAAACATTAAAAAGCCCTAATCTTTTCTATGATTATTATTAGCACCGCGTCTTACTACCCGTTCGGGTTATACGCACTTACGCTAATGTGTAATGGTAGGGTGATTGTGAAATGAAATGAAGGACCTACAGTTTAACGTGGAATCCGAACCACGGTGGAGGCCTGGCATTACCCACATTCACAAGATGTCTTGTCAGAGGTGAAGGAAGGGTTTGGTAATCAGCTTTTCTATGAAAATATCATACTTATTTATTATGATGGTTAAGTTGCTAATGATACCTGCATTACTATTATTTTGAAGTTAGACGTTTTAGAAGACATACTAAAATATTTGTATTAAGGAGCGTTATATAAGATAATTTTTTTATTCATAGGCTGGTAAAAGATGGTAACATTAAAGAATAGTTTGATTAAATCATAAGTTGAAAACATATTTTATAAATATAAGAATTATGATAGTAGAACATTTAAAATAACAAAACGTTTTAAAATTGAGTATATTTTATTTACAGTAAAAAGAAATATAATAGCTCAGAAAACAAGTAGAAGAAAAAATGTTTGATTAATTTATATATATACATAATTTTTTTATTAATTTATATATATAGCAACGCGTCCAGCTCCCCGTTCGGGCTATACGTCCATATTATATATATTATTGCTTACTATAAATTATATTTAAGGTACTAGGTTGTCAAAATGGAAATAAGTTAAAAAACTAATTTGGAGCAGAAATAGAAAAATCAGGCACTAACTAGCACTAACATAGTACAGACGATGGGCATGTTCAAAAAATGGATACATATCTCGTTTATTTCTTGTACCGGGTGGCCATCCATAAGAAACCGTGAATTATTGCCTTAAATTTACACCACTAACGATGAAAATCGAGCACTAACGTAGCACAAACGATGGGCGCTTTCAAAAATCAGATGGGATTTTCATTAATATCTCGTAAAAATGGATTTTAAGGTAAAAATATTATCATCTATTTTATTACAAATAAAATTATAAATCTATCTCTAAAAAAGGTTGTTTCATATTTGCCGTATAATGTATTATTATTAGCACCGCGTCTTACTACCCGTTCGGGTTATACGCACTTACGCTAATGTGTAATGGTAGGGTGATTGTGAGATGAAATGAAGGACCTAGAGTTTAAAGTGGAATCCGAACCACGGTGGAGGCCTGGCATTCCTCACATTCACAAGATTTCTTGTCAGAGGTGAAGGAAGGGTTTGGTAATCAGATAAATCTTTGCCGGGAGCCGTATAATGAAATCTTCTGGGGTTATAGCCGACGATTTTCACAAAACTGCACGCAACAAAGGGAGCGAAATGAGTAGTTTCGTGAATGTCTTGTTAAACGTTAATTTTACGGTAAAAACAGGTGTTATTTATATTAATCAAGCTAAACTTATATATAGTAAATGATACGACACAATCGTACGCACTATCTCATGTTGTGTATTATGGGTTCGAAGATGATTTTCAAAAATAGGTTTTGAGTAAACTCTCCTCAAGTAAGCTTTCCTCATAAAATCAAACATAATTATCATCTGGTTGATTACAATAATCGCTCTTCATGATATAAATTTTAAATCAAATTGTTCAAATATATTCAACAAAATTCAAATTTCTAAAATGTAATTATTTGTTAATTACCCTAAATTATTTGTAAGTTGTAAAAATAAAAACTTATTCTTATTTTTCATGAAAAATTATTACCAGACTCACATTTTGAATTCAATTTTTAAGGTCAATTAAAAAAATGAAATTTGTTGTAAATAAACTACACTTGAATTAATTTATTTGTGATAAATAAAGATACATTATTTTTTATTGTATAAAGTAGTCCCAAAATATCGATTTTTAACCAAATCGTAATAGCTATTTTCAAAAAAATCAAATTTTACAAAAATCAGTCATGAATAATAAACTTTTATTAATTTTGTATTTTAGAAAAACAAATGTATATAAATAATTATAATATTGGCAACTTAACAGATACTCAATTTGAACCAAATAGCTAAAGCAATTTTTTTTTAATTTTCAGATTATTTAAAAAAAATCATTAGTTAACTACCCATAATCGAGTTTTCACTCCGAAAACAAATATAGGGCCTACAGAGTTATTTGTCATGCCAAACACTCCCAAGATACCCATTTGGAAGCAAATCGTTAGAACCGTTTGTAAAATACTTCAAATTTTTGAAAAATCAGCCATAAGTAAGTCACGAATCACGAATTCGAAACTGAACCGTGGGAAAAATTCTGTTTTTCGGCGAACGTGTGAATCCACGATAGGAAATATTGTCGGTATTGTCTCACCGCGTCTCTGTCGGCCGGCCGCGTCAGCTTGTTGAGGGGCGGCGAGGGCGCACCTGCGTCTCCAGCCAGCAGGGACCTCGACCATTGGTCCTGGTGTTGGGTGAGTGTCAGGGCCAGGAACACTAGCGGCACCGCGCACACCAGGTAGAAGAAGGTGCGCCGTAGAGACACTCGTGGCACCATGGTGCTCTCTGGGTGACGTCACACACACTCGTCAGCGCATCCCGGCCGCTCTTTCCTCAGGCTCCTGCATCAGAGAGATGGGATGGTTAACTTAGGGGAACAGGATTAGAAAGGGGAAAGAGCCTTCCAAGGAACTCTTCCAGACCCGTATAGGTGGCCAACCAGACAAAGGCGTCACTCTCGTCCTGTCTGTTTTGATTGTTATGGGGAGGTTGGAGCTCGTCTCCCAGCTAGGTATACTTAGTTTTTTTCCCCCCTAAATGGTATTAAAGCTTCCTTCTAAGCTAGAGCGGGACAAATTTTTTAAATCAAATTTTACATTTCTATTCCTTAACTCAGGGCCGCCCTTAGTAATGTACAAGTTGTGCGGCATCATAAGGTCCCGTAATTTGGGGGGGGGAGGGGGGGGCCACGCTTGCTTAGGTGACAGGGAAAAAACCAGTTGGAATGTTACATTTTTGCTTGCGCACTTGTATAGAAGGCTCCCTGTATAGGCGATCTAGTAAATTTTATAAAAGGCTAAAAACAAATAAAAACATAAACATTCAGTTTGGTTTATCGAACGGATGAAGCGAGTTCTCAGTTTTAACTCCACCAATCTGCATTATTCTTTCTTCCTGTGCTGGAAATGTCTCAAAATAACTTTTGAACGCATCAACCGATTTAAATCAAACTTGGCAAGGTTGTTCTTTGTAACTTTATACATTTATTTCTTAGCACCGCGTCTTATTACCCGTTCGGGTTATACGCTTATATACTAATTACGCTAATGGGTTAGGAATAGGAAAGGTTGAATTTAGAGGAAGTGAACCGACATTTGTGTGGAGAGAGAGAGTGGAAAACCATTTAGGGAAAACCACTCCCAGTTCACCCGAGCGAGATTCAAACCTTTCAATCTTCCCGTCCTCGGCAGTTTAGCTCAACACGAATCTAGTGCGTTAGTTAACTACACCACCGAGGCAGGTTACCTTTATACAGATCGAGTTCGCTGGGGAAGAAAATAAAACGAAAGGTTAAGAAGAAATCAACCCTTATATGTAGGAAAAACACGGCTTCTGGCATTAGTTATTATATTTACCTTTTAGGTCATTTACTGATGCCTTCGACGGTTGAACATTGGTATATAGGTACAAAATAATGTAATAATACTAAACGGATTTTTGGGGGGGTGGGGTGGGGGAGAGGCAAATTCTTAGGGACCTCACAAAATAAGTTTTCCCAGGGCCCCCACGTCTGCTAAGGGCAGCCCTGCCTTACCCCGTAGTGTACATATTCGGTGAGTCTTACGTGTAATAAGACGCGGGGACACGTGAAAATAACTGTCTCAGCATTAACTTGCGGAAAAAATACAGTCTAATTTTGATAGGGACGACATTTTTTTAAAGTTACTAAAGTTATTAATTATTTTTATACATTCATACATAAAGTCATGTGATCTGCAGCTGTAACCATGCATAGATATTACAATTATCTATAAAATCAAATCATTAATATATTAAAATGTTATTAATGTTGAACGTAGAAAAAAGTTCTCATATGTTATTTCTAAAAAAATTCTGCTAGCATATATTATAAGAACCTTGTTGCGGGGAAAAAATAGACCCCTAGTATAATATTGAAGATTATCTCCCATCCCCCCCTACACGGATGGGCACATGGTCTAAAGCGTCAGACTATAAATGGACTGGAATGGTGATGACCGGGAGGTCAAGGCTAGATCCTCGGCCGGTCGTTATTTGTCGCTGTTTTTTTCCCCATAACCCTCTACCCACGAATGCGGGCGCATTTTCCATCTATTACAGACGATAATGCGGGTGCATTTCCTCCAAGTACCCTTCTCAATCACTTCCTCTTTGAATACATAGGGTTTAAAAGCTGTGCAGCGCTGACCATTTAAACTTCTAATAATACAGCAAAATATTATAAACGTTGACAGCAAGAAAAAAATGTTTAGGTATCGAGTCTGTCTACCAAATTAAGGGTCCCGGGTTGGATTTTAGAGAAGGCCGAAACAATTCAGGGTAAATTGCAGATTCCCTTTCTACCATTGATAAATTGACGGCAGGGAAACTGAATGTTGTGTAAATTCTGGAATTAAGTTAATGTGTAGGTGTGTGTGCTGATATAATGATTTTGATCATAAGGTACACATTAAATACATCTAATAAATAAAACGTAGCCTATAAAGCAAGATATAATGCATGGGTTTAAAATAGGATGGAGTTGAAGCCAGTAATTATATATGTTTTATGGTACGTAAAACAATCAGTAAACACATTCTCTACAAAGTAATGTGAACATTTGTAAATGGCATGGTGGTAGTTTTAAGATAATCGAGCTGGACTGACCAGGTCACCACCATCAGTTGGCAAATATAGCGTCAACTTCTGCGGATGAGGGTGTCGTGTTCAGCACAACGAACACTTCTGTTGTTTCTATAAAATGAAAATAAAAAGTCATGGTCAAATTTCGCGATGCTCATGACAAAATATAACTAACGTCCCGTTACATCCCACATTAAGCACATATGAAATACCCGGAAGCCTATATTGTACTATTATACTATATTGTCATCGACTGTGGCTATGTTCCTTACTTACCCTATGGCATTAGGAACTCGTAAGCTCATTGCAGCACTCACAAAAGTAGGCCACCTATCGCTATCTTGAGCTCGTTCTATCCAGTTCACCTCATTACACCCTATCTCTATCTTGAGCTAGATCTATCCAGTCCACCTAATTAAACACTATACCTATCTAAATATATCCAGTCCACCTCATTACGCCCTATCTTTTTCAGGTCCATTCTAATGTTATCCTCTCATCTGTATCTTCCCAATGATTTCTCCCCATTGGGTTTACCAGTCAATATTCTAAACAAGGTTCTAGAATTTCCCATTCGCACTGCATGTCCTGCCCACCGTAATCTGCGAGATTTGATTATCCTAACAATATCTTGTGATGAGTGCAGGGTATGTAACTCCTCCAATCCACAGTATCTTCATCTCTTTATCTTCCTAAGCACCTTGTTTTCTAACACCAAAAATGTGATTTTATCGTGCAAGGTAAGAGATCACGTTTCACACTTATAGAGAACTACAGGTAAAGGTATTGTTTAGTATATTCTAAGTTTTACATTCTTTGACAGCAGGCGAGATGTTAACAATAATTTACTGACCTAGTAATAACATACATTTTCCGACTGTAATATTTTAATGGCTCTGTCTCTGGTGGCACTAACTGATAACTTTTAATGATGATACTTCCACAAAGTAATAAAATCTTCTATTGTGTGGTTATATTGCCGGTGCGAAACAGAGCTATGCGTGGGTGGGCCAACTTAATTGTAATTCAGGAAAGGTACACTCAGCTTACCTTGAAAGGTGGCAGTCTCACTTTGAAGGACTACACTACGACCCAATCTTATAAGCTACGCCATAGTTGACACGTGCAAGGTAAATGTGCTAACTTTCAGAGTAAACAGGGTGTAGGCTACGTAAGAACCGAGCAATAATTAAATATAATAACTTTTGGATTGTAACATTATATTTGTTAGTTAAATACGGGTGGAAGTGCAAGTCCGTATTATTGCGATTAAAAAAACCATACACACACACACACACACAACCTTTTGTACAAACTAAATTAATATTACTTCAGTATAATTATTTAGTTTGGTTTTCTACATGTAGTAATCTCATCGATTCTTGAATATTTATTATGGGCATAACGGCATTTAACCAGGGCTTTTTATATTAATTTAAAAAAAGTCCTCTTGAAATGCTTTTATAACTATTCAGGAAATTGCTTATACAACATATTTGATCATATTTATGATTTACCCGCTGCGGTGGGCACGTGTCCTAACGCGCTACTCTTGTGTTGGACTAAACTGCCGAAGACGGGGAAATAGGGGTTCGATCCCGGTCGGGTGCACTGAGGGTGGTTTTTCATAAATAGTTTTCCACACAAATGCGGGTTCACTTCCTCCAATTCAACCTTCCCAATTCTTAATCCTTTAGCGTAATTAGTACTTAAAGCGTATAACTCGAACGGGTAGTAAGACGCGGTAATAATAATAATAATAATAATAATAATAATAATAATAATTTAGGACGCAGCCTTCCTATAAGTAGAAATCATCACGATGGGAGATGGCTTATAATAACGCAGCTCCGACGCTTCAAAAATACAAAATTAAAGAGTTTTTCAAACTGGTCTCTGCCATAGTTATCTTAGGCTCCGCGAGGAAATTTTAGAATATTTTTTATTTGTTTATCGCACTATAAAATAGAATCAGTAATTAACAACTCGTCACTTTTGAAATATATTATCAATACCTATAATATAACACTAATAATATAATAAAATAATATCATTGTTGACAGCAAAAAATATCATTTTATTTTCTAAAAGGCAATTCCTTTAAAAATTGGACTCTACATGAAATATAGTTGATTTGATTATGTTCATATAAATGCATAAAAATAATTAAGAATATGATTATTTCCTAGAAAATTGCTATAGTTACAGCTACTTCAATTATTTCAGGTGGGAAATAAAAGTTAGAGTGGAACTATGCTTGTCGGAACAGAACAAAGAATGTTTGAAAGACAAAAGAGAACAAACAAATAGAAATAAATTTTACAAAATTTGCTACACACAATTAATGACAAAACGTTTAATAGATTAAACACATACCATCCCACACAACAAATAACCTCTTTTATCTTTGAACAAGATGACTACGTTAATAGTAGGTGACCTGGCAGTCTAGGGGTAAGGTGTCAAACTTCTGTGCTGGCAGCCGGGGTTCAATCCTCGGTCCTGGCACAGATTTATCTGATTACCAAACCCTTCCTTCACCTCTGACAAGACATCTTGTGAATGTGAGGAATGCCAGGCCTCCACCGTGGTTCGGATTCCACGTTAAACTGTAGGTCCTCCATTTCATCTCACAATCACCCTACCAATATATATCAGCGTAAGTGCGTATAACCCGAACGGATAGTAAGACGCGGTGCTAATAATAATAATGATAATAATAAATGCGTTAATAATTCCTCCGATAAAGAAATCATTGTGGTAATTGGAGGGATAAAATGTAAATATTAAAGATAACGATACATTAATAAACGTATCACCCAACACACCTCATTACTAAGGCCAAATCAATTTTTTTTTATAAACCACATAAGCATGTTCTGTAACTAACCGCAAACATTCTCGCTCGGATAACCCAACCCTCAAACCACCGTAGCAAACATAAAACAAACTCGTACATAAACGATTGGATTGTTTACTTACATCCATTACTGTTTCCAGCCTGTAATGTGGGTCGGTTTGTTTTTATTCAAGCCATATATTTTCCTCTACCGGCTGACTAGGCCTGTCGTTGCTTCAAAAATATAATATTATTTATTATAAAAGTTACTTTGAAATAATACCATACCAATCTTTAATATAATAAAATATTATTGAAATTAAATATTTTCTTATGGAACGTGATTCCGGGATTTTCTTTAAACTAAATTGTTTGGTTCAATTTTTAATGACAGTTAACTGGCAGTTATGATATTCCAAACAATTATTATACGTAGCAATTGTTATTGATAAATAACAAGTTGTTAAAAAAATTATGAGAATAGAACGTCGGCGCCTTTTAACGGATGAGTTTCTTTTTCACATTGATTGATATTATTAAAGATTAATTTTAAAGAGATATTTTTAAATGACAACGTATATCAGTTTGAAATTATACAGTTTAGGAGGTCACGTTTAAATATAACATTTCAGTATTGGATATAATAAAATATAAGTGTTTTTTTTTATGAAACGCGATTCTAGGTAAATTTCTTTAAATTGAAATGTTTTGTTTACTTTTAATTGTGTTCTTATCATATGTAAAAGTATTCCAAACAATTTTTTTAGGTCAGTTTCCTTGATGTTATTCTAAATAACAAAATGTATCAAGAAACACTGAAAATGGAATAGCTGTGAGGTAAAAGAGCGCATTAGACGAAAATAGCAACAAAAACTAAAATGTTCATCAAAAAATAGTTTTTAAGCATACTTTATAATAAAATAGCCCGCATCGATGGTTGTATGATCTAGAGCATCACTCTCGCAATATATAGGATTATCCGACTATCGGTGATCGAATTCCGGTCAGGTGTGTTTCAGGGGTGGTGGCGTTTTTAAGTGGTTTTGGTTCGTTCCTCCCTTATCCAACCAGATACGCTTCTTGGGGGGGTGGGTTGTATAAGAGTTTGTCCTGCTACCTAATTAGTAAATATATAGATATAAAGGTTGGTTGTAAGCCTGATGCTATAGATTAAGGTAACATGTAAGGAGGTGACCTGGTGGTCTAGGGGTAAGGTGTCGGACTTCTATGCTGGCGGTCCGGGTTCAATCCCTGGTTCCGGCACAGATTTATCTGATTACCAAACCCTTCCTTCACCTCTGACAAGACATCTTCTGAATGTGGGGAATGCCAGGCCTCCACCGTGGTTCGGATTCCACGTTAAACTGTAGGTCCTCCATTTCATNACTTCTATGCTGGCGGTCCGGGTTCAATCCCTGGTTCCGGCACAGATTTATCTGATTACCAAACCCTTCCTTCACCTCTGACAAGACATCTTCTGAATGTGGGGAATGCCAGGCCTCCACCGTGGTTCGGATTCCACGTTAAACTGTATGTCCTCCATTTCATTTCACAATCACCCTACCATTTCACATTAGCGTAAGTGCGTATAACCCGAACGGGTAGTAAGACGCGGTGCTAATTATTATAATAATAATATGTAAGGCGTATGATGATATAATATAAATAATGAAGAACTAGGAATACTATAGTTAAAAATAAACGCTTCATTACTACTACTTTACCTCGGTCACAACGGAAACAGATGTTAGATTTAAAACTTTTTCACATCATTTACCTTGACTTTGGAGACTTCTTGATTATAGCAAACTCCACTCGAATTCTCTGACCGGGATTCAAACCAGAGAAGAACAAACATCCCCCCGATTCCCCTAAAAAAAAAAAAAGGATAACCACCGTTTCGTACGCACCCGTTTTAAAGTCAACTGAGGTAAAAGCTCCGTTCAGCTCTCCTATTCCGATGTTTTGTCGTAAAGACCGAACCAGAGATTAGGAAAACACACACTCCAGAGTCCAGATAGTGCATGTGTTGGAGGGGGGCGTATCAGGGCCTGTGACACGGCCGGACTCTTGCGAGGTGACGATCTCATTTGTCGGGCACATATTTAGGTAAAACAAAACTCTAATAATAATTTATTATCTAATTTATACCACGGCTTTCTTACCTTCCAGGTAAAACGCATTTTAACTCCGCTAAATGGGTAAGGATAAGGATAGTAAAATTTAGAGAGGAAATGTGCCTACAATTGCGTGGATATAGGGCATTTAGGGGAAAATCCCTGAGGGCGAACCATTCTATATCCCAATTTTTTTTACCCGCTTCAGTGGCCGTAAGGGCTACTTTCGCAGTAGACTAGACTGCCTATGACAGGGAGATCGAGGTTCGAATCTTGTCGGGTGTAATGAGGGTGGTTTTTACAAAATTGTTTTCCACTCTCCCTCCCCACAAAATGCAGGAATACTTCTTTTAAATATAACCTTTCTAAACTTTTAAAACATTAGCGTAATTAGTAGACCCCTACATAAGCGTATAACCTGAACGGATGGTAAGACATGGTGCTAAACAAATTAACATTTTCTTACGAAGTGACTTGAGTGTGTGTGTGTATGTATATGTGTATGTGTATGTGTGTATGTGTGTATATGTGTGTATGTGTGTATATGTGTATATATGTGTATGTGTGTATGTGTGTGTATGTGTGTGTGTATATGTGTATGTGTGTGTATGTGTGTATGTATGTCTGTCTGTATGGTTATCTGTGAAAGAGTGTGTGGGTGGGTGGTTCGTTAAGATTCAAGGAGTCGAAGGGTACATTCGTAGAGAATATCAAACTAAAGATTGCAGTCAATAATAACAATGACGACTCCAAGAATTTACTTTGGGACTTGTGGTCAAGTGGGGAAAGGTGGAGGGGGAGCAATATAACGTATCAAAGTTATTAATGCTATACCTGTTGAAAACAAACTAGGAACCCATCCTCCCCGTCCCCCACCAGAGTTCGAAAACCGACCACCCCGTCACCGGCCAACCAGACTTGTTGATGCTGACATTTTAGTCGACGTACCCACCAGTGAAAGCCACAGTATCAAGCGTTTCAATTATATCATTAATAATAATAATATTTAGCACCACGTCTTACTACCCGTTCGGGCTATACGCTTTAAGTACTAATTACGCTAATAGATTGGGGATTGGGAAGGGTGAATTAGAGGAAGTGAACCCGCATTTGCGTGGAGGGAGAGTGGAAAACCATTTAGTAAAAACCACCCCCAGTTCACCCGACCGAGATTCGAACCTCGATCTCCCCGTCCTCGACGGTCGAGCTAAACACGACTTGCGCGTTAGCCAACTACGCCACCGAGGCGGGTCAATTATACCAAAAGTGCACAACACTTTCCCTCTAAATCCAACAATTATGCTATTAAACCACCCAATTTAATGGAGCAGGCTGAAAGGGGAGGGGGTGGTGGTGAATATGAAGATAATGCACCAACATTCACCTGAGATAAGGATGTCTGGTTCTGTTGCGAAATATGCCAGTCACTTCATATGTGACAGCGTATGTTCTTCCAACCATGTCCATGTGACATACATTTGACGATCGCTATTGTATCATTACTAACACAGGAGTTATTGTGTTATTTCTATGGCTTTACTCCTCTTTATAAACATAATTACGTTTGCCATTAAATTAATGACAGATAAACTTCCTTGTACCATTTTTTGTTACAGATTTTTTTACAGATTTTTATCATGGCCCACATGTTCAGGATATTCCAATCACAGTAATACGGTAGGGATTACAAATATATGGTTTTAGAGGGAGTGTATCAACATCTGCCTGGAGTGAGAAGGGTAAACAATTTAGGATTTTTTCCTCACCATTTATATGCGGTATTTAGCGTGGACGTTCTAAAACAACTGATCATATAAGCATACTACTTATAAACTAACTTAAATCTAGAAAAGACACAACATCCAGCCCCCAGGCCGTTAGTTCATCACTGTGAAAGGAGAAACCCACATTTCACCCATGTTAAATTATTCGGCCACGCCAGTAATCAAACCCGGGACCCTTAGCTCAGTAAATAGACACGCTACCGACTAAGATAAAGTGTCGGACCATTTAGGATAAAATTACTAAATACACCCGACCTGAATTCAAACTCAGACCTCCTCGTCACTGGTAGACCAAACGAGATCATTGTGTTGTTTTAAATATCCTGTCCTGTGACAAGCCGACCCCAAGTAAGTAATTTGTATTAGTATCTACTCCGACACCTTACCTCAGTAAATAACGTGTCTGCCTACTGAGTTGAGGTTCCCAGCTTCGATTCCCACCATGGTTGAAACATTTATCACTGACGAATTGACATACTGTGGCAGGGTATTGTGTTGGTTCTTTTAGTCAATGTTAGTCTATAAATAATGTGCTAATTTAGACGGTAGGTTTAGAAAGTGCAGGTTAAATACCTCCCATAGTAATTGTTAAACAAATAGTTTATATCTATTTTTATCTCTTAGTCTTTAAATTTAACAGTATATTTATCTTATTTATTTGAGGCATTTATCGTGAACTTTACCAACCAACTGTTTATGTCAGCACACGCGAATTTCTATGAGCGAGACCGAAAGAGCCTAGCAATTTTTTCGGGAAAGGTATTTTCACATGCCTTGCAGAGTTCTTTAACATACCACAGTCGACATGGGATCAACGGCTTGACCTCCCCTACGAAGGAAGTTGTGCTACGGATTTTTAACGCTCAAGAAAAATACGTCGACCCCAGCTGGGGTTGAACCCACGAAAATCGGATCCTGAGGCGATAACTTTACCCCAAACAAATTAACAATGTAGACTGGTGGTCTCAACCCTCTAAAGAGAGAACTAAAAGTGAAATCAACGAGAGACCGAAACTTCAAAGACCATTCAGGAAATGAAATGACCGAGAAAGATAAGGATAAAGGAGTAAATAATGTACACACGTCTGCTGGTAAAAATTTCCAAAAACTCTGGTACAGTATATTACAGGCACATCATACGACGTAGACCAGGGGTCAGCAATCTTTTTTGGGCCTCAGTCGATTTTTATATTTATCAAAGGTTCCGCCATCAACCTTCATCTCTCGAATTTACTTTTAACTCTTTTTTTTTCATACATCTTGTATTTTCTCTAGATTTAATATTTCCTTCAATAGACTACTAATGTAGAAAATACATAAAATATATAAAATGCACACTCGTTTTACCCCGATAGGTATCAGTCTTACCTTGATGGCTTACACCATGCCCCTATATTATAAGCTATACCATAGTGGAACCAAGCAAGGTATCAGTCTTACCTTGAAGGCTTACACCATGCCCCTATATTATAAGCTGTACCATAGTGGAACCAAGCAAGGTAGAAGTCTTACCTTGAAGGATTACACCATGCCCCTATCTTATAAGCTATACCATTGTGGAACCAAGCAAGATAGAAGTCTTACCTTGAAGTATTACACCATGCATGGAACCAAGCAAGGTAGAAGTCTTACCTTGAAGGATTACACCATGCCCCTATATTATAAGCTGTACCATTGTGGAACCAAGCAAGATAGAAGTCTTACCTTGAAGTATTACACCATGCCCCTATCTTATAAGCTGTACCATAGTGGAACCAAGCAAGGTAGAAGTCTTACCTTAAAGGATTACACCATGTCCCTATCTTATAAGCTGTACCATTGTGGAACCAAGCAAGGTAGAAGTCTTACCTTAAAGGATTACACCATGTTTCTATCTTATAAGCTGTACCATAGTGGAACCAAGCAAGGTAGAAGTCTTACCTTGATGGATTACACCATGTCCCTATCTTATAAGCTGTACCATAGTGGAACCAAGCAAGGTAGAAGTCTTACCTTGATGGATTACACCATGCCCCTATCTTATAAGCTGTACCATCGTGTAATAGTGACAGGTAAGCTTGCTTTTTTGTTACAATGTAGTTTTCTTACACGATCGACTGAAAATTTATGTGAGATCGACCTATTGGCGACTCCTGCCGTAGAGCACCACACAGACTCAAAACTGCACCGGTGCCTGGTACAGTTAACTACACACTGTCATTTCATGTTACTTTTCGGTTCAATTTTAATGTCCATATGTTTCCTTCCAACACATATAAAATTATAATGCGAGCTGAATAGATTGAAACATGTTAAAAAAAACTAGTTCTAGAGCAAATTGGTCCCTAACTCGATAGGTTATTTTAGTTTTTCCGTTGGAAAGTTGGAATAACTGGGAGATACTCAAACTTTAAACATAGTAAAATTCCAGCATCATTCTCAGTTTTCCTGGCATAAAATAATAACTTTCCCCATTAAAAAAATATATTTCTTCCGGTAGTAAGACTTTGAATAAAGAAATTCGAATTTGTTGTTGTAAAAAGTGTGACCGCCAAATTTTAGTACCTGGGGGATCATTACTTCTCAATGCTTAGGCCAGTAGATTATCGCAGTCTTGTACAATTCAAACCACCTACAATCTCAATTATGTTTTAAAACACTTTGAAATATCTCTAGAGGAACTTCAACGTAAAAAAGTCCTTATCCTCTCCCATTGTGAGACTCTACAAAAAAACCCTAGGTAGGACCCTCCCTTCCCCTTAAAAAAAATTCTGGGTACAGACCTGGAATAAATCTACATCCTTAGAGAACATTTTTTAGATCTCAATCATAAAACTAGATAAGACATGTTGGCGTTTCGTGTCAATACTAAAAATGTCAGATAGAATGATTTTTCTGAAAATATAATATCATATAAAGTTTAGGGAAATTCATGTAGTTTGTTCATATCTTTGAATAAAGGTTAATGTTTTTTAAAATCCCAAAAAAGGGCGAAATTCAAGGACTTTTGCCGTTTTCCCCCTTTTACACTCAAAATAAAAGCATAATTCCAGATTTTAGATTTTTAATAATATACCTACGCGATGCTTGTAAGTTGTAAATCCAGAATTTGATCATTTCTCAAATATGAAACAAGTTTTTATTAACATTTTTCATGCTTTTACTCCATATCCATTAAATCATCGCAATCAATTTGCTTGGAGAACGCAACGGTTGCCCGGAAGAGAGGATCCTAAACTTTCTAGACTGAAGGAGCTTTTGCACTAGACCAAAAAACCATGCTGTAACCCTCGTAAGATTGTCTACACTAATATTATGAACATCCCAGAGCGACAGTTAAATTGTACAAGTATAAAATAATAAAACAAACGGGAAAAAAATCACATTATCTGGCTTCGCCTTTGGCGAACGTCCTTTATTAAAAGTTGAAAAAATTAGCAATCCTAATTACTTATGGTATTTTATAGTATTAAAAACAAATAACGAATATTATAAAATTGCCTCATGAAGCCTGAAATAACTATGGCGGAGCACAGTTTGAAAAACGCTGCCCTAGAGGTATAAGTTGTACTATACTCTTCCCACGCGAATGTGAGCACATTTCCTCTAAATTCTAATCTCCTTAACTTACCCCTTGAATTTGGCTGTTACTAGCTCTTGTGTTAATCTTACAAATAAAAATATATCATAATAATAATTATAACATTAAAGAAAAATGGGGGGGGGGGGGAGGCTGTGAAAGCAACTAANCTGTTTTACACATTTTAAGACCGAATATTTATCGGTTTGGTGTATTTTCAAAATTTGGAAGTGTTGGAAATGGAAGGCAAAATTAAAATATTTTGTTTCTGTGCAAAAAAACAAAAACAAATAAAATATTTGCTAATGGAAAACATAATTTTCAATTATTAAAATCATGTGTGCTGCTATTATTTACAACTATTCACGTTTAGAAAATTTACGCGAATTCATTTGAAGCAATTCCGGACATAAACCTTTGTTATTATTAGTTGCCGTTTACGACGTGCGCTTTATCTCTCTTATGTCACTTTAAAGATAATGTTTGACACACAACGAGATAAATAACTTGTCAACTGATAAAAAATAAACAATGAGCGATAATATCGTTATCAAATTTGTTATACCTTAAGTTTAGGGCACTGACTAATTTTAAAGGACATATCCTCATGCTGCGGCGTTTATGATAGGAAATACAGTTTTGTAGGCTCGAAACCACTTAGTGGTCAAGAGAAGAGCGTGACATTGCTCCCTGGAATGAAATTGACACCCACGGTAATTTTATGGATTTTGTTTAGTTATTCTTCTAATATTATTTATTTGAAATAAGCCAAAAGTCAATCCTGAATTATATAACTTAAAAAGCGTGCAAAGCTTCATCAAACAGCGTACATTTGCTTTTTTTTCTTAAAGAAGTTTTTTTCTCTCTCAATTTGCAAATCTTCGCGTTAATAGTACTATTTGAATGCTTCCAATAGTTGATGTATTTATATTCTATGATTTGTAGTTGATAATAATCTCTATGAATTTAGAATTTATTCCGAGGTTCGAATCTTGCTAGGGTGTATCGAGGGTTTAAAAAAAATCCACTCTCTCTTCACGCAAATGCGGGTACACCTCCTATACATATAACCTTCTTCACCCCTATAGCAATTAGAGTAATTAGTGCATAAGCGTACAACCCGAACGGTTAGTAAAACACGGTGCTAAGAAAAACAACATGCATTTCAGCGAGTCTTCCTTTTGGCTGTTCTACATTCTACTTTGTTCAGTGTGAGTTGCTTTTTACCATCCATTGTAGTACAATGAAACTAGTTTATCTCAATAATAATAATCAACACTTTCAAAATTAGATTGTATAAAATAAGTCAATTCCAAGCTACTCAGTTTGTGTCCATCCACCAACTCTAATGTTTCAACCATCAGATCATTACAGTTTCTCCCACACTCGTCATAGCACTGAACTAACCTAGTGGATTAATTGTGAATATAAAGTGGCTCGAATGTGCAGGTATGAGGTTTTGTGGCACCAAAATGTGGTCCTAAAGTGGTATGAAAGGGCACTTTAATTGATAAAATAAGGGACCAACTGTGTGTGAACATATCACAGGTACAGTTTAGACAAGATCTGCTTACGCTGTGGAAACATGTCACGCCAATGAAAATACCATTATGGAGATTTCACAGTTATTAGTTAATTTATGGCTCGATTTGGTATCTGCATGGCCTATGGCAGGGATGGCGAAACATTTCCGACTAGTGTGCCACTTAAATACTAGCTGAATTTTAAGTCTAATTGCCACCTCTTATTTACTTTTTAATAATTATTTAAAAACAAAAACTTTTTTAATATTATGAAATATAATGAATAGTTTTAATT
The DNA here is from genome assembly GCA_901482245.1 of Timema douglasi. Lineage (NCBI taxonomy): Eukaryota > Metazoa > Arthropoda > Insecta > Phasmatodea > Timematidae > Timema > Timema douglasi. The sequence goes on from CABEEJ010000763.1 coordinate 48,478, forward strand.
AAATTGTAAATATTTTTAAAATGCCTAGATTTAAAAGAAGTAAAATTTACTAAATTGTCGAAGTGGGTGTCTTAGACCATAATAATTTCACTAACTTAAAGTAAAATATTGAAAATAGCACCTTTAGGGGAATAAAGACAATAAATTGATATAAATGTTGAAATAAAAAACTTACATAATACTTTCCATATTAATTTAAAACGTGTTGTATATCGCTATCCAAGAATATTTAATATTCGGTTCATAGCCTGTCTTCAACAGCACACAATACATTTCCAACCGTTGACTTCAAAAAGTTCCTTGTGACTTATATTGAGTGACATGGCCGCCAAAATAATAAGGACTTGAAAAAATTATACCCCGTTAGGAATTTTTTTATTTATTGTTTATGTTTTTCATTTGAGCGTAACACAAATCACTGATAGTCTTTAAAACATCAATCTTGCAATAGACCGCCGACAACGGTATACAGGGGTTCAACTCCCGGTAGGGTGTGCTGAAGTATTTTTATACCATGTGGTTTTCCAATCTCCCTCCACGCAAATGCAGGTACACTTCCTATCAACCTTTCTCATCCCTAACCCATTATCGTAACTAGCCATTTGCGTATAACCCAAACGGGTAGTAAGATGCGGACATACGACACCCTAGCTCAGTCGGTAGCGTGTCTGTCTACTGAACTAAGGGTGCCAGGTTCGAATCTTGGAATGGCTGAAAAATGTATCAGTGGCGAGACGTGGGCTTCCTCTTTTACCGTGAGGAACTAACGGCCGGGGGCTGAGTGATGTGTCTGTTCAAAATTTAGGTTAGTTTATAAGTCGTGTGTTGATATAATCAGTTGGTTCAGAAAGTTCACGTTGAATACCCTTAAATAAATGAAAAATTAAGCCGCAGTGCTCAATAATAATATATTTTTAAGGTTATAATTACCTCAACACTCCAATATAATAACAGCTATAAATGTAATTAGTCATTGTTAGCATTCTACTACTGCTGCTAATAATAAAGGTACCAACCTTAAGTCCCAACAATGACCAGCTTCAGTATGTGTCACTCACTCCAAAATAAATAATTAGCAAACTCTTTTCAGTATTTCGGTAATCCACGTCCCGAAACAGTTCTAATCTCTTTAAGCGAGCCACAGATAAGTTCAACAAAGTTATTGCGTCGTGTCACTTGTTGCTAGGAAGCCCTCTGACTAAATTTAAGTATTGGCGCGCCTAGCTTTTGTTTCTACTTGATAATAATAATAATAATAATAATTGTTAGTTGATGTGGATGACGTCACACTCATTCTCAAAGGTATGCTCTTCACTGATAAGAGCTGCTTAGACAAGGCGAGGATAACAAGAGAGTTCGTGAAAAGAAGAAAGATAAACACGATAAAGAAGTAACTTGGCAAATAGGTTTGGAAGAAACGGAAAATAGTTTATCGCTCAGTTTCTTGAATGAAGTGTTGTTCTACGCCTTTATTTTTGAAATTATTTTTGAACATTTTATTTATTTGTTGTTCGAAGTATATTGTGATTTATGGATTAACAACAATTCATGGTTCTTTAGTATTATAATTACATTGCAGGTGGATGTTCACTTATTTTCATTGTTACAATAACAAGCTTGCCGTTTAGACTAATATTTTACTATTGAGGACTTAACACTTAAATAAATTGCTTAAAACTGCTTAATCATGTCGTGGAAAATCTTCATTACAAACAAATAATCTGTTCAAATTAATCCAAAAAGGGATACGCGTTACATTAACAATGAAAATCAAAGACACTTTAAGAATAGCTAAAATAAAAGTCGTCCTCTTTTGACAGATGTGAAGAAATTAAAGCTTAGTTATATTACTTGGTGTTTCTTAGAAAAGCAATAGAATTGAATGTAAAGCAATAGAATTGAGTGTAAAGCAATAGAATTGAGTGTATATCAATAATAATTTAATAACACGTTTAATTCAAAAGGTTCGATTTAATGTTATTAAAGCACGGCAGTTTATTTGACGGAAAATAGGTTTAATCTTCAAACAAACTATTTTAGATCCACATGTCTTGGTTTTACTTATTATTATTTCAAGAACAATTTTACTATGATAATATTGTATACAAACTATAACCATTAATAATCCAATAATTATAATAATACAAATGGGTCGTCATGGTAAATTCATGACCCTATTGATTGATTAACGGCATCACAGGCCTTGAAGACCACGCACAGACAACACAAGCTTACTCTTTACTTAGCAAACAAACAGGTTGTCATGGAAATAACATGACCATACATATCATTTACAAATAACTAAGCAGCCATTACACTCGTTTAATTGCATGGTTAGAATATTTATACCTTCCAGGATTGTTTGATTAACGTTATCATAATATAATTGCTAACGCGCGATACAGCAGGTTGGGACAATGTAAAGAGAATAGACAGGTAGCGCCACTTGGATAAATTTGATTGTCATTGCATACGCCACTCAATAAACAGCAGTTATATTTTATTACTAAAACAGCCACACAAACACATATATATATATATATATATATATATATATAAAGTTGAGTAATGATGTTAATCGAACATTTGTGTGGATTTTTAAAATGTGTTTATTATTTCAGATTCCAAAATTTGGCCGGTTTTTTTTTTTATAACAACTTAGTTTGTCTTCCAAATAGCTTTGTGTATGTAATACGATGGCATGTGTACTGAATGACGTCACACTATCAACCAATAAGATGTCTTTTTAAATCTGGCGCTAACTTTTATTCTTTTCACAAAGGGTTGAGCTACGTCTTTTATTTTATTCACATTGTGTCGTGAGAGTTTGGAAAAGAGCCTAAGCCTCTTAGGTTTATATTCGAGTACTTAATATTTCTGACTTAATCACTCTAATGGCAATGCATTTTTATTGAACCCTCCAAATATATCTCAGAGGTAAAATTGTAAACTAGGAATTCTTATTCGTCCTTTAAAACTACATGGTGTAGGCCCACTATACCGACCAACCATGTGGTCGCCGCTGTTAACGGTGATAGTTCCAATATTTGCGGAAAAGGGTATCAAATGGTCAGCACATCGAACCCTTCGGCCGTTAATCTAAGTTTTCTAGAATGCAGCTGCTACTAATTTAATCAAGTAGCTCTTTAATTGTCCTCACGAGGCTGTATTTGACCCTGTTCCCGATTCATTGTTTCAAAGAAAAATTATGGAAGCGCTTGGGGGTTGAACCTGAGACTTATGGATCTGTATCTAAGAACTATAACCACTATACCACAGAGGCGGTGATTTTAATTTACAATCATATTTTAAACAAATGTTCAAATTATTTTTTTAAATAATAATATTTTAATTAGGTGGTAATATAGTAATCTAACTTCATTCATTTTATTTAGCTATTTAAAAATAGCTAAATCCAATGAACGAAGTTATATTACTATATTTCCACCTAATTGAAATATTTTTATGATAAAACACTATTAAATTAGTGATATAACTTACATTTTGTTACTTTATATATAAACAAGTAAGTAATACATCATGCATATTTGTCAGATACGCCGTGAAGCAATGTGTTTGAGTGTATGCTATTGAACTCTATATTTTAGAAGTCGGAAACAAAAGAAGGTTGCACTTAACGTATCTCATTCCAACGCAAGCACCAGGGCTGTTTACACCGCGGTTCTGGGGGAAAGAAATCATCCATCAAGATCCCTTCAGAAATTCACGTAGGCTTTACGCAGCACAGTCTCGGTACAAGAGATGCCTATAGAGGAAGGAGCGACAGAAAAACTAAAACTTGTTCCCAACACTGCACTGTTATGGTTTCCCTTTCCTACTGCTAGAAAAAAACATTCGTAATATTTGTAGAACTAATGTTAAATATCACCATCAACATTTAAAAATAAAATTAATACCGCTTCTTACTACCTGTTATACGCATATGTACTAATTACGCTGATGAGTAAGGGCAAATTTAGAGGAAGTGTACCCGAATGTGCGTGTAAGTAGATTGAAAAACAACTGAGTGAAACCACCCTTAGTACACCAGACCGGGAGTCAAAAAGTTTAAGTAAATAATTTCTTAACTTTTCCTGTACCAATGTTATCTTATTTATTTATTTTTCCTTTCTAAGGGCGGCTGACATATTTTCCTCTTTTTTTTTACTGCACTCGTTCCCATCCCTGTCAATCACGGCCCCAAACTTCCCCCCCTCCCCCTCACATCCTGTTTTTTATGTTATTATAGTGATCTAAATCTATAGGATTTCAGATTACCTCGTGTGGCTTATAGAGCTCAATGAGCTTCATTTGCGCTTCTTTTAACCACTACATTTTTCTACGATATGCTAAAATAATCATATAGTAATAATAATAATTATTATTATTATTAATTCAACACACACACACACACTAAGAAATATACTCGCCAAAAGATATACGTCGACTTACAGAAATCAAAACACACGTGTGAATCCGCTGCTGTCCGGCCAATGGTTGCATGTTCGGGGAAATGTTCGCGGAGGCGTCCTGACTAGAACAGGACCGAACAAGAACGTCCTTTGATGTGACGGGCAAAAACCGACAACTGATGGATCGGCGCCCAACAAAACAACAAACACCTTTTGTTACAACGTTCTGTTCGGAAAACCGTCCACACTTGTCGCGAACATGTTCTGTTCACGTCTGGACGGGGATAGAACTCTGAAAGGTATGTGAAAATACCTTTCCCGGCGAAATTGGTAGGTCCTTTCTCTCTCGCTCATAGAAATTCTCACCTACTTATATAATCAGTCGATTCATAAAGTGTATTTTAAGGTGAGATGGACGGGGGAACGCGATAAAAGCCCAATTTTTGCAATTTTTTTGGCAAATCATTTTTTGGCCAGAATAAATAAAATATTGTTCCAGTACAAACATAGAATTTGATTTTACTCACATCTTGATATCAACAGTTGTTGAATATCTGACATGGCATGGTGGCATTATCTAACGAACTTTTTAAATGAAGAGAAAAGTTGTCATTAAATTTCAGAACACCTTTGATAGATATTCAAGAAATTGTGATATCACCATGCAAGGAAAATAAGATTCTATGTTTCTACTGGAGAAATATTTTATTTATTTTATCCAAAACAATGTTTTTGCCATAAAAACTGCAAAAACACTGGCTTTTTCTTGCATACCCTTCCATCCTACCTTAAATACCCTAAATAAATAAATAAATGATGACTATCGACGCGGGTAGTTCCTTACTAACGCTAGCATTTATCTATGTTTATAGCCTTCGATGGACAGGACAAGGAATGAAAGGGTGAGAGAGAAAGTGAAGGAGGAACCCTTGCAGGATAGGATAGAGAAAGCGAGAGTGAGGTGGTATGGACGTGTGAAGAGGATGGAAGACTGGAAGATTCCAACTATGATGCTCGAAATGGAGGTGACGAGTAGAAGGCCAAGAGTGAGTAGAGGAGAGGGGCAGATAGGGCCAGTCTGGAGGAAGAAAGGTGGTGGGATACAGAAGTAAATGGAGAGGTTTATGTTCGAGACAGAACCTGCCAGTGGCAAGAAACTGCGCATGATGGCGATAGACAGAATGTGGCACCTTCTAACAATCTCACGATTAAATTCATAACGTTCATAAAACTTCTTACAGTCTATTATTTCTTTATGTGTAATTTAAAGTGGATGTTCACCAAGTTCCTTGCCAAATTTTGCCACGCCTTTATACCCGACCAGGCTATCCGTATAATTAAATTAATAGGGTAGGGCTGAAGACGGTAGAATGTACTCGTATTCTCGTGGAATAACTTCACATATAGCGTGTTTGAACCAAATGTAATACAAAATCCGTGTGCACTTAGATTCGGAAAACCACGCTAATACCATTAAATTGTATTCAAATTTTCGTCGCACAGCGCCGGGAGAGAAAAGCCGGGCTAGCATGCGTGTAGAACATGTTGCATAGGAGCTAGGAGCGCGGCACACCACATGTAATAATGGCAAGCACTTTCTGTGATGTAGGAGCGTTAATAATGATCCTCAGAACATATTCACATTTCTATGTGGACTGGTGTGCTGTTTAAGTTATATATGTATTTTGAGCTATGAGTTTTTGAACATCCTGTATATAAAAATAATTGGTGCCCAAAACCGAGCAATTAACGAGGCCAGCTATGGGTTCAAGGAACACTGGTTCAATTCCAAGAGGATGGATAGTATGCATATAAGTTCGTCCTAGTGAAGAGTGCAGTCTTTGTCGCTATGGTTGGGTGTGATATAAGTTGGTTTATAATCCACGTGAACAACCCCGCGTGTATGAAGTGCGCGTCAACACTCCCTTTATCACACTATTAAAGTTTTTAGGAGCATTTTGTAAGAGATGGCCGGCCGGGGATGATTTGAGGGCACGTCGCCAAGACTTGGATAGGAACCCCGTACCAGCCGCGAGCCACCGCCCATTTCCCTGGCTCTTTTATCGATCCTCAGCGTCTGACGAGTGTCGCAGTTTGGATGGTAGCGTCTGATTGTAGCGCCATAGGAAGAGCGTCACTCTCACG
>CABEEJ010000763.1:55051-106814 GCA_901482245.1 Timema douglasi
CGATAGACTAGACCACCGATGACAGAGGGATCAGAGCTCAAATCCCGGTCGGGTGTACTAAGGGTGGTTTTACCTAAATTGTTTATTATTTTCTGATTTCTTCCTATACATTCTCTACCATGTTCACATTGTTAATGTTTTTGTAATTTTGAACGTAAATAACTCTGTAGCCCTGACCTAAAGTAATTACTTTTTTTCTTCATCCATTTCAACTTCCCTTATAAAAACAAAACTAACAAACTTGAACACCTGCCCGCGAGCTATAGAATATTTCACAACCTCGCACGCCGATAAAATCCACGCGATGATCTGCCAAATGTCCTCGAATTTGATCGGAAATAACCGATGACACAAAAATTCACCTGGCTTTGATTCGCCTGGCTGAGGGTGGTCTTTTACACTATTTGGGAAAGGTCTTATTGGTGTCTCTATTAAGAGATGATACAATTTAGGATTTTGTGGATACAACGCCCGTGGATACAAAACAGTATTTTCCTTAAGATTGTCTGAGATATATCAAAATAGAGACCATTTAGTGTAGATAAAAAAATGAAAAATAATATGTGGAAAGTCAAATACACAGTACATTTACAAAACACATAAAAATATACACAATAAAAAAATAGCACCCCGTCTTTTGGTCCAGTCGGGCTATATGCAGGTATGTACACCATAATTTACCCTGTAAGGTGGTAAGCTCACCTTGCATTATTCAACTATGGTATGGCTAATAAAATTTGCTTATGGGGTAATCCGTCGAGGTAAAAGTACATTTAGATACAGCCGTCGTATGCGGCCGCCACATGCGATCCAAGCTGCCAGCGATTGTTTTCTTGCATGCGTCAGTCGCGTGCGATCATTGCTCTCTGAATGTAATGTTATTTCGTAGCAAGGAGATGAAACGATGGTTTGTTGCTTCATTTGTTGCTAAAGGACACCGAGGATAACAAAATATTATATTTGTGTGCATACGAGGGGGATGTTGATGTGTAGCCCGTTTTTTTTAAAAAAAAGGCGGGAAGAGGGATATTTTACAACATTAATTAATATACACCTGTTCAAGAAAAATAAAATTAGAATTATTTTTTCTAAACTGAACCTTTCTCAATTTAATTACATCTTTGATTACATCTAAAGAAATGTACCTTTCAGGATAAATTGAGTGTACTAATTACAGTGATGAGTTCGGGATGAGGAAGGTTAACTTTAAAGAAAGTGTAGGGAGAGTTTAAAACTATTTAGGTAAAAAACCTATAAGACCATCCAACCGGCATTCGCGCCCCAATCTTCCCGTCATCGGCAGTCTTGTTTGTTGGTAGAGTGACACCTTAGAGCTTTTGGAGTAGCCATGCGAGCACCGAAGCGGGTCACATTAAATAATTTTTCTAGTTATGGTCAGAATAGAATCAACAGGAAATGGTGAGCAATTATATCCCTCTTTTTTTTTCTGGTGAACAAGCGAACACACGCTCACATCCCGTTGTGAATTAAGCATAATATAAACGTGGGGTCAGCTGGAAAATAAAGAGCACCATTCTGCCACGTCGCAAGGTCCCGTTACAATAGATCCAACTCGAGCGGTTCACCGGGGGGAGTTCAGAGAGATAATAAACTGGGCCTTAGCCAACGTGGTGTTATGGTACTCTGTCACTGTAACGATACCGGAATATTTCAACAAACAATACACGATAGCAGATATTAAATTCGGTATTATTATTCAGGAGATTGGGGTTTTATTTCACTAAACTGCATTTTTTAATTACTTTTAGTCAGTGGGCGAATTTTAAAAAAAGTTGGCAGTTAGGACCTATTTTTGAAGAGAGAATAATTTATTTATTTTCTCGCCACGTCTTAGTACAAAACAAAAGTTTCACCGGTTGTTCGTAATGGTTGTGAAACATGCAAGGTAGTAGAAAGGACGGCAGAGGGAGGGTGGTATTCGTTATCTTAGACAAACTTTTATTGGCTAAAGGTAGGTAGGTATAGAGTACAGTTTTATATCCCCCCGCCCCACCTCACTTCCCTAAATAAGTAAGATTTTTACGCCCTTGGAAACGTAGGTCTCTAACTTTACAATACAAGAAGTAATTTAGGAAGCTCGAAAACAAAGTGCCTAGGAAAATGAAGGGTGGAGAAGGTTACATAATGATGAGGGATATACCCTGTATTACATTACCATAACTTGTTAAGATAATCAAATCTCGTATATTATGGTGGGCAGGACATGCAGTAATAATGGAAGAAACTAGGACCGTGTTCAGAGTATTGACTGGCAAACCAAATGGGAAGAGACCATTGGGAAGACCTTGACACAGATGGGAAGATAACATTAGAATGGACCTGAAAGAGACGGGGTGTAATGAGGTGGACTATAGAACTAGCTCAAGATAGAGATAGGGTGTAATGAGGTGGACTGGATAGAACTGACTCAAGATAAAAATAGGATGTAATGAGGTTGACTGGAAAGAACTAGATCAAGATTGAGATAGCGTGTAATGAGGGGTACTGGATAGAACTAGATCAAGATTGAGATAGCGTGACGTACAGTACGGGCTTTTACATTCTCTATACAACAACATCTATATTGGGATCAGTTAATAGATTTTTTAATTTTCAAATATTTATTTTTCAGTTTTGTTGTATATTTTAAAATTAGGTGAATGGTTTCACTTGTCTCAAACTCACTATTTTTTAAAGTGTACTGCAAAAATCGGCCCCACGATGACTAATTACGCTAGTGAATTAGGGATGAGGAATACTGAATTTAGAGGAATTGTGGCCGAATCATCGTGTGGGGGAAAAGGGAAAATAATCAGGGAAAAATCAACATTAATGGACCCGATTGGGATCGAACCCCGATCTCGTCGTCTTCGGCAGTCTAGTTTAACACGAGTGTAGCACGCTAGACCATGCGGCCACCGAACTGCCAATCATTATTTATATCTTTAACACATAAGTTAATTAACAAAAAATATAAATAAACTATTAAGCACAGATTTATCTGATTACCAAACCCTCACCTCTGTCAAGACATCTTGTAAATGTGGGGAATGCCAGGCCTCCACCGTGGTTCGGATTCCTCGTTAAACTGTAGGTCCTCCATTTCATCTCACAATCACCCTACTATTACACATTAGCGTAAGTGCGTATAACCCGAACGGGTAGTAAGACGCGGTGCTAATAATAATAATAACTTTTATTCATTTTCCTTCTTCAAATTTTCTTTTAATAATAGAGCATTTATTTTTATTAATGAGTTGAGTAAAGGTAATTAATTAAACTATTTACTGAAAATGTAACTAAGCTAGCATACATTTTTAAATTTAGTAAACTTACACATACAAAATAGAAGAGAACCACACCGCTCCCCAATACTACCCCTCACAAAAATCCTGAACCTTTCCCTGGTGTTAACTTTCTTCTGAAATTTACCGCCTTCTTAATTCAAATTAAATAAATTTACATTTTCTTTTTTATTTTAGATATGTGTGGTCATACGGACTTTTTATTTTTATCTAAATGCTTCCAGGAACATTTCTACAGACCATTTTAACGAATAACCAAAAATCCTGATATATGGAGATAGTATTTAAGTATATTACATGAAAGCAAAACTTACTACTTTAAGATATACAAACCCGCTTCTGTGACCGTATGGTCTAAGGCGTAACTTTCGCAATAGACTAGAACTTCCAATGGCGGGGAGATCGTGGTTCGAATTTCGGTCAGGTGTAGCGAGAGTGGTTTTTCCTAAATGGTTTTCCACTCGTCCTTCACGCAAATACGGGCACACTTCCTCCAAACTCAACCTTACTCATCCCTAACACATTAGAGTAATTAGTACATATTCCTATGACCTGAACAGGTATAATACGCGGCGATAAAAAAAATAAGATCAAGAAAGAAAATTAAACATGTTTTTGACAGTGTATGAGTATATTTTAAATCGTTAAAGAATGTTTGGCTTTTGTTTTGTGTTGGAAAAGATACCAGTGGGCATGCGTACAAATACTTGTCAGTATGCCGGTGACTGTGAGTTCAGGGTTCAAATCCTGGCCAGGTGTATTGTCTTTTTTCTGTAAATAGTCACCCACTCCAACTCCAAGCAAATGATGGTATACTTCCTGTAGATTCCACCATCCTAGTCCCAATCTCATTAATTAAAATATGCGGATAGCCCGGACGGGTAGTAAGACGTAATAACAATGGTAAAAATACATTAATTGTTTAACTTGTGCGGAAAATATGATAAATATAAGTAATACATCTACATTTTGTCTGGAAAGAGGAAGAAAAACACCCACATTCCAATTTTTATTGAACGAAAGTTTTCTGAAAAAAAAAACAGTTTTTCTTTTAACATTTATAGCATTTTACTATTTAATTAGTGCAATTTTATAAATATGTGTCAATTGCAGTTTACATGAAAGCATAAAGTTGATTTTTTCTAGATGTAAATTGAACTGTATAGTAAGACCAAAATAAGAAAAAAACGTGTTTTATAGTTATATAAAAAATATTCTAAAGTTATTTTTATACAAGAATACGTCAAGTCACATGATCTGCAACCGTCATTTTTATAGATAAAACCCAATGACTTTAAAATAACTTACGGTTTTATTACTCTTTAAGTTATAGTACAAAAAATAAAAAATAGGTACTAAAAACTCCCAACACAATACCTTTTCCCCATCGTGAATAACGTCTCGAGTTCTCGACCATTAACATAATTATATCACCTAATCTACCCGCATAACGTTCAACTTCAAGAACGCGAGTATTTCGACGCCGTGCGCCGTTCTCTCTGTACCCCCTTCCCCTTGTGAGTCACGTGACGAACCTGCAGGGGCAAAGAGCGCATGCGCCAACTGCGTGACGTCACACACTGCAAGCATCCTCCCGTAAAGTGGTATAAACAAGCTGCCTCGCACGCCATCCCATACAGAAAACATTGGCGAAGTCTCGTAACTAGACTATAAGTGTTCAGTTATTGGCAGAGTGCAACAAGCCGGTAGCGTATATAAACCCGGATAGTGGTAGTTAGAACAGTATTTAGTAGTTACTAAAGTTACTAGTTGTCACTTTTTATATATACTACTATCAATACCTATAAAATGACATTAATACTGGTGACCTGGCGGTTTAGGGGTAAGGTGTCAGACTTCTGTGCTGGCGGTCGGGGTTCAATCCTCGGTCCCGGCAAAGATTTATCTGATTACCAAACCCTTCCTTTACCTCTGACAAGACATCTTGTGAATGTGGGGAATGCCAGGCCTCCACCGTGGTTCGGATTCCACGTTAAACTGCATGTCCTCCATTTCATCTCACAATCACCCTACCATTACATATTAGCGTAAGTGCGTATAACCCGAACGGTTAATAAGACGCAGTGCTAATAATAATAATAATAATAATAATAATAATAATAATATTATTATTAATACTATAGTAAGCGTACAGACCGAACGAGTAGTAAGAAGCGGTACTATTTTTTTATTATTAAAATGTTATGATTGATGATAGTAAAAAAGTTTGTATTTTCTAAAAGGCCCTTCCTATGAAAATTGGACTAAAACTACTGTCTCACCTGCTTCGATTACCGCCCGCTCTTAGGCGCTACTCTCGCAGTAGACTACACTGCCGGCTTTTAGGACGCAAAGTGTACATTTCTAGATCGCTATGTCGGCGTATATTAATGCATATATACACACACGGTAGAAATCAGAGACATCCGTAACCCCACCCCCCTACTTTACAATCCAACAAACACCACTCTATATGATACATAGAATATAAAACCATTTACTTTTAAACTAACTTATAACTTATCTGTTATTAGTAACATTGTAGGTGACCTGGTGGTCTAGGGGTAAGGTGTCGGACTTCTGTGCTGGCGGCCGGGGTTCAATCCTCGGTCCCGGCAAAGATTTATCTGATTACCAAACCCTTCCTTCACCTCTGACAAGACATCTTGTGAATGTGGGGAATGCCAGGCCTCCACCGTGGTTCGGATTCCACGTTAAACTGTAGGTCCTCCATTTCATCTCACAATCACCCTACCATTACACATTAGCGTAAGTGCGTATAACTCGAACGGGTAGTAAGACGCGGTGCTAATAATAATAATAATAATAATAATAATAATAATAATAATAGCGTTGTCTACATCTATTCTGATGGCTAAAATGTAATTCAATTGGGATATTTAACATGCAATGTCTGAACAGACTGATTATATCAAGACACGACTTATAAACTAACTTAAATCTAGAACAGACACAGCATCCAGCCCCCAACTCACTTTTCTCTAGTTCTCTCTATTTTCATAGCCATAAACATCAAATTTAGTTCGTGTTTTTTTTTTAGCTCTAGATGTATTATTATTGTTATTGTTATTTCTCACCTGGTGTGTTGGGGGTAGTATTCTACAAACGAATTATCACTCAAGGTTTTCCAATCCTCTATTAACGCTAATGCTGGTACACTTACTCTAAAACTAGTTTCCTTATCCCTATTTCCTATCCCTAATCCTAATAGACCGATTGAACATAATCAATTATTACTTTTATGTCATTCTTGTATTTCCTTCAAATATTGGATGACTTGAAGAAAAGAAGAAAAGACTTGACAAAGGGAATGGACCTGTCGTAAGACAGAACATCTAATAATAATAATAATAATAATCCTTCTACAACTCGGGCAGATTTCTCAAACTATTTACTGAAATGGTTTATAATGGCCCCATATTTTCAACAAGAAGTCATAAGGAACGTTATGTCAATATTAAATAATCCGTGCCTATTTACTTATCATGACATACTCGTGACTGTCTCATAATCCACACCTTGAGTTTGTTCAACTCAATTTTGTTTAACCGTTAAATAAATTTATTTTCTCGAACTTTTAAAGGCTACATTTACTATTTACTCTGCAAAAAAGACTAATCAAAGCAGTATTTTATGAGTCCAACACCTTAGCTCAGTCGGTAGAGTATCTGTCCACAGAGAAATGGGTCCCGGGTTTGATTCCTAGCATAGCCGAAAAATTTAGCATTGCTGAAACGTTTTCTTCTCTTTCTTTCTCAGTGATGAATTGACGATTGGGGGTCTTGGTGTAGTGTGTGTTCCAACATTTAAGTTAGTTTATAAGTCATGTGTTGAAAGTTCACGTTAAATAACTCAGATAAATTAAAAATAAATAGTATATCTACGCATATATTTATAGCCTACATAATTTAAGTTTTTGGGGAAGATTTAATTGTTTATTTCTTATTCGTATTTTATTTAAATAATTAAAATGTATTGTTTATAAAAATACATCATAGTTTTAATTTGTAAGAAAGTTAAATTCAATATTGTCCATCAAATCTCAAAGAGTATTGTTGATGTATTCTTTTGTCATCAATAAATGTAGGCATAATCAACCATAGGGTCAAAACATATTTGTTAGGAATTTCATTAGTGTATTTATAAACATAATTACACTATTATATCTCCTTCAAAAAATGTACATATAGTAGCCAACTATTTAACTAATTTTTTATTATTGTTATTATTATTATTATTATTATTTAAGGTATGTGCATTACATCAATATGTTGAATCAAAGTTAAAACAATTAAAATGTACTACTTTTAAATTTTAAATTGGATGATCTTATTTTGAATTATGTTTCTATTGTTAATACAAAAACTGTGCTTCAGCAAATCAACCACAATATTAATGTCCTTAAAAAAATGACAACACTGTATTTGGTTTTTTAAAAATTGCCTAGGGATATTTGGATTTTATAATAATTATACTCTCAACTATATTACTTTCAACAGAAGATTTACTCACGGCTTGGTTCTTAGACCACTCGGCCCCTTCTGTTTGTGAATTTCCTTTGCTATTTTACGTGCCCTGCATCTTACTACCCGTTAAGACGATCTGCACATATTTTCTAATGAGGTCGGGATAAGGAAGGTATCATTTAAACGAAGTGTACCCGCATTTGCGTGAATATAATATCTAAGAAAAAAGCATCTTCGTATAATTTGCCTAGATTCAAATCCCGAACTCTTCGTCACTGGCAAATCAGACAAAACTAGACTGACACCTTTTCCGGACTGTCCATCTGATCGAGTTTGAATAAAATAAATTGATATATTCGTTAACATTCCTTGAAACATTTAGGAGGTGACCTGGCGGTCTAGGGGTAAGGTGTCAGACATTTAAACATTTAGGATGCTTTTAGGTTTTTCTTATTTTTATTCCCATTCTCTGTTCAATATAATGGAAATTATGGAGAGTAAGTCTTTCGCGAGGAAAATATTTTTAAACTACATGTTACTAATTTTCAGGCACACAGTACGTTCATAAAGGAACGTATCCAGTGAAGGTATGGCAGTGAGAAAAGTCCAAGCATGGTATGCTGACTCGTTAAAGAGGATCACACCTGCCGTGACGTAGCTTTGTGCCTCGTGTCTCTCATGCTGTAAAGAGGAAAGATTGCGCCGTTGATAAAAACATAAGCTTTATTAAATTATTATTATTATTATTATTATTATTATTATTAGCACCGCGTCTTACTACCCGTTCGGGTTATACGCACTTACGCTAATGTGTAATGATAGGGTGATTGTGAGATGAAATGGAGGACCTACAGTTTAACGTGGAATCCGAACCACGGTGGCGACCTGGCATTCCTCACATTCACAAGATGTCTTGTCAGAAGTGAAGGAAGGGTTTGGTAATCAGATAAATCTGTGCCGGGACCCTTTATAAAACAACCCAACATTCGCTAAATCCAATAAATCAGAATGAAACTTTTTTTTAAAAAAAGCTGCAACAAGAGAACGTATTGAAATTCCTTTCTTCTGTAGAAGTTTGTGTTGAGATTTGTGACACTCATATTATGACCTTGAAGAACGTTTCAGGTTTTACAGATGAAATGCAATCTTCTTTATCCCCCGGCAAGACACCTACAATAGCTACAATAGTTATTAGAAAGAAAAAGGGGGAGGTATATTGGGAAATCCTCGGTTATTTGTTTTTACCCGAGCAATATCTGGTTTATTTTGGTTAAAAAATTGTTTGCTATGAAAATTTAGAAAACATTGACATTTTATCCTGATCTATGATCCATCCCACCTTAATAATTCGTATATGTATAGCTAGCACTGTATTTGGCTTTTGCATCTAATTTGTGATACAAAATATAAACACGTCCAAAATAATAATAGTTTAATCATATTTTTGTTTCTAGATTTTTTAAATGGCATAAAATGTAATGAAAATTAACCGTTTAGCCAAATATTAACGATTTTAACCCAATACTTAATTATTATCGCTCTTGCGTCCCTGTTATATTGTATTTAGATCAACCATTAAGGTGGTAGTGTAGGGGACGAGAGAAAAGGCCAGTGTTTTTGCAATTTTTATATAAACACTTTTTTTTTAATATATATATTTCTCCAGTAGAAATATAGAGTTTAATTTTCGTCACGTATTGATATTATCCGTTCTTAAATATCTGTTAAGGGTTTCCTGAGATTTAATGACAACTGTTTCTCTTTGTTTAAATCATTTGTCATCTAACGCCGCAATGCTCATGACAGATATTCAACATGTTGATATCACCGTATGAAGAAAATTAAACTGTATGTTTCTACTGGAGCAATTTTTAATTCAACTCGCGTTTCCTACACTCTCACCTTAATCAAACTAGAGAACATGATTAAGTCAATGTTTTTATGAGCGACTTGAAGCCTGTACAGAGAGATGACTAAATATCCTGACAACTTCTATTCAGAGGCTGTCAGGCATATTAGGAAGTGATTAAAGGCTTATTCAGTATATTATTAAGTCCAATACAACTTGTAAAAAAAACAAAAAATCGTTTAACAGCTCATCCATCACAACGGAGAAAAACAGGAAAAAATTATTTTCAGGGATGTTAAAGATTATTCCAAAAATCAAGTTTTTAAAGAAAATATTTGGTCTTGATAATATCTTTCTACTTTAAGGTCTAGGTTGATTATTTTAAATTTAATTTTAAAAACAAAAAGATGTTGTACTAATGTACGGAGTCAGTTTTCAAAAGTCGTTTCAAATTATGTTCCAATAATTAAATGGGGAAAATAAGAGCTTTTGCCCTTATGAGGAAACAAAATACTTGGCTAGTCCAAAGGGGCACATCTATTTTGCTCGGGTTTACAGTTTCAATTTTTTACATGAGACCTGGGACTTTATCCAGGAATCCTTTTTCAATCTATTCGAATGTGATTCAGATACTGTAATTATAATAAGTTATCCCCAAAGCTTCGCCTTTCATACATATACTTGCATATCGTTGCATTATTCTAATTTTTAATTATTGTTCATAATCTAAGTTACCCTGATTCGATTCCAGGTGATGACAAAATATGAATTACTATTCTATGGTCACATGGTCTAAGGCGTCACTCTCAGAATAAACTGGAGTGTCGATAATGGAGAGATTGGGGTTAGAATCCCGGTCGGGTGTACTGAGAGTGCTTAGTCCTAGATGGCTTTCCACTCTCCCTTCAAGCAAATGTGGGTATACTTCCTCCAGATTCAACCTTTCCCATTCCTAGTATATTAGCGTAATTAGTTCATATGCGTACAAACCGAACGGGTAGTAAGATGCGGCGACAAAAAAAAAAGTCCTACGTATTTGTACACAGGTCCGACCTATTATACAACTAATAAATATATAGGTGCTAGGACTGAGTATGTAATAGGCCCTAATAGGCGTGTTATCTTATGTTAGGTTAGTTGGTAACTCTCGTGTTGATACAAGTTGTGTGTTTGAAAGGTGCACCTTGAAAACCCACATTAAAACTGTTAAACGTATGACGTATCAATTGAAGGGAAAGAGAAACAAGGACGCTCTACTTGGCAAGCGAGGGGACGCCCGGCGCTAGTCTCTTTGTACAATGTTTACCCTCCCTCCTTCTCTACTCACTTTGTGCTCCTTGCGAGTGAAGTTAAGACAAGAATAAACATTGAGAACGCGAGAATCTCGCACGTTAGATGCAGCCACTGTTTCATCAAGAGGAAGCAAAGACGAGTGCTTGGGTCCTGGCTCGATCCCAGGCCGGGGGAGCCGGAGTGTTATCTCTTTAGAACCTTTCTATCAAAATAACATCTTTACTCAAAGCTATAGCCGGCTTTTTCAAACAATTACGTTGCGTCTAGAGAGCTTCAGGTGGGATAGAAGAGAATGCGAGGAAAAACCAGTGTTTTTGCAGTTTTTATGGAAACATTTTTTTTTTCCAAAATAAATAAAATATTGCTCCAGTAAAAACATAGAATTTAATTTTCTTCAAGTGGTGACCTCGAAATTTCTCAAATATATGTCAAGGGTGTCCTGGAATTTGACAAATTTTTCTCTTTATTTAAAAAGTTTGTTAGATAATGCCGTTAAGCTCATGACAGATATTAAACAACTGTTGATATCAACATGTGAAGAAAATTAAACTATATGTTTGTACTGGTGTAATATTTTATTTATTTAAGCAAAAAAAATTTTTGCCATAAAAAGTGCGAAAACACTGTTTTTTCTCGAGTCTCCTTCCACCCCACCTTAAGCTAAGCATAGTGACTCTACTTGGATGAAAGTACAACCAATTATAACATTTTAGTCTTACAATCCATGAAAAATATGCCACTATAACTTAGAAAAAAAAAATCATTCTAAAATAAATTATGTAAAAAGACTAGTTTTAAAAATTAAGAATCTTTTATTTACAGTAAGTCGAACTCGTGAATAGCCAAAACGGATAAGACGCGATGCACGCGCGCACACGCACGCACACGCACGCACACACACGCACGCAGACACAGCCTAAAAGAGAAGTTTTTTAAAATTCTTAGTGAAGCAGCTTTAGTTTAGTAAATAAATCGAAGGCTTTTTGAATCGAGCGCGGATAGAGGATGTTCCAAACATCGTTTAGCAAAGCAGCCACACCATCCCTTCTAATGCAAAAAGAAGAGGAAACTTCCTCTAAAACAACCCTTCTCCCTCGAACCTACTACCCATTAGATACAAAATTGTTTTGGTATCATCGCGTCTTACTATCTGTACAGGTTCTACATAGGCATAGGCCTACTCTAGTGGAGTAAGGATGAGGAAAGAAGTACTTTAAAGGTAATCAACCGGCATTTGAGTAGTAGGAGAGTGGGGAACCATTTAGGAACAACCACCCTCAGTAGACCCAACTGGGATTCGAGCCCCGATCTTCCCGTCATCAGCAGACCAGTCTAACGCGAGAGTGACGCCTTAAGCCAGGGGTCTACGACACACAACCCGCGATAAGATTTTTTGTGGCTCGCTGGCTCATGAACAATATACAATTATTTCAAGAGAAAAAATGACAAATTAAGACAGATAAATATGTTAGATATTCAACTAATAACATTAATACGTATTTTATTTACGTATTCTCCGTTATTTTATTAATGATTTCTGATTTTACGTGAAGAAACGTATTAAGTTTTTATACGAATGTACTTTGAACCGGTAAATGACAACTTTAGTAGACAGGACAAATCTTGATACCACCTGCTATGGGATGTATAAGGAAAAAAGGAAAAAACAATAAAGGACATGCCTCACGAGAAATCTGAAACGTCAACTCACGGAGACAGGACTAATCCCTGATTAGAGTATAGGAATGAGCTGATACGAGTATTTTAATATGTATTCAATCCGAATATTGTGGGTACGGTATTGCTTCCCACGTGTCAACAAGAGACAGAAACTTCGGCCCTTGGACATAAAAAGATTGAAGATCCCCGCCTTAGACTATTTAACCACTGAGGCGGGTTAGATAAAGTCTGTTCACGATAGGTGTTTACCTGTATGACAGTTAAAAAATCATATGTTTAGATTTTGGATCGCCAACACTTGTAAAGGATCACTGTTTTGTTATAAATGTTAAGTTTTTTAATTACATGTTATATTTTACATTTAAAATAACGTAAACTTTAGTTTTATTACGCTGTTTCATAACTTTTAATCATTTATTTTTACCCAATCCGAAACAATATTTTAAACATAATTGAAAATTTTAATTCTCCGTTTTGATATGTTTTATAGGATGTGTAATAAAGTGCATACATTAATACCTTTTAATACAGGCATTGTATTTACTTGGAAAAGAGAAAATAATTGTCATTTTTAAAATGATTAATACATTATTTGATGATTATTTTACCGTCAACTGAATAAAATATTTTTACCCGCCAATGTGTGGGTACATCATTGTAAATAACTTGTTTCCGTCAGGTTCAATCACATGGTTTAAATTCGTCGGTCGCCATTTTGAAGCTACGATCGTCAGACCTTTTGTAAAAGTGTTGCGAATAATTTTTTTTATAAGTGGAATAGAACGATAAATAAGTTTTGTGTCCGAAATAAATAAATACATTAATAATATTGGCCTAAATTACTGTGGTTAACTATCAAATTCATACATTACCATACATTTTCGTTAGAGTTATCCAAAGTGACAGATGTAAGCTGTTGGCGTAGGGATACATTAGGGATTATTTCTAGTAACTTTTTGAGCTGTCATCCAAGTAAACTAAGGTCGTTAATATAATATACAGACTTTTAATAACACATAAAAACCAAATAAGAAAATTCATACCATTCTGTTATTTTATAAGTGTTTTAATAAGTGGCTGATAATTACCCCAATGGCACCGGAGCATGGCTTCGAAACAAAACAAACAAAATAATAATAATAGTAATAGAAGGTTGTGTAAATAGGCGTAACAGATGAAGGGAGACAGCCGCAGGTGCCGTGTGTGGAGGACAGCGAACGAGCGTCATCAGCACATGTCATGCCCCGTGGTCGCTGACGGGTCCATAAGAGGCATTCCTCCCAGCACGCTCTGATTCTCCTTCTACTGCGGAGGTACACACCCTGTCCTCCGTGGACCCTGACAAAACACACGTTCTCAACTTGGAGGTTCTGGAGTCACGTTCCAGGACAAGGTTTGTACTAAGGGACCTAGACAAACATCTAGCTTGGAGGTTCTAGGGTAACTTTCTAGAACAGGGTTTGTATTAGCAGACACTACAGATTTTTATCGTCCATGAAAAATCCGTCAATCTCGGCTGGGTTTGAACCCACGAATATCGGGTCCTGAAGCGAGTGAGCACTTTACTCCAAGACCACCGTGGTCACCAAACAAGTGTATACCTTGTCAACGACCGAGGTCGGCCCTTTACCATTAAAGTACGGATCTTCCTTTCATTTCTAGATATCCGGGTTCAAACCTTGGCTGGATACGTCAGGCTACAGAGGGCTTGGGAGCAGATACAATCCAGAGATACAAGGTATCTGAAATAACAACTGGCCATATTAAAACAAGTCGGTGACCTGGCGGTCTAGGGGTAAGGTGTCAGACTTCTATGCTGGCGGCCGGGGTTCAATCCTCGGTCCCAGTACAGATTTATCTGATTACCAAACCCTTCCTTCACCTCTGACAAGACATCTTGTGAATGTGGAGAATGCCAGGCCTCCACCGTGGTTCGGATTCCACGTTAAACTGTAGGTCCTCCATTTCACCTCACAATCACCCTACCATTACACATTAGCGTAAGTGCGTATAACCCGAACGGGTAGTAAGACGCGGTGCTAATAATAATAATAAAACAAGTTGCCTGGAACTGTGCACACGTGGACAAAACGTCAGTCTCGTTTGGTTCAACCATCTCGTTTATGTTTTTCTTTTCTTTTCTTTAGCTATAACGGCAGAAGGAGTGTCTCATGGGTTCGGTTCCTCCTAATTTCTCTACTTGGATCCTACTACCTCCTGACTAAGCGATTTATGGCCTTGGTGTAGAGCACATTAGTTAAACAAGAATTGCGCTAACGACCCGCTGATGCAACGACCGGCCACTTCTCTAATTAAATTAGTGTTCAACTGTACCGCACGTCACTTGAGTGGGCAGCACCGCGGTAATTGATGGGGCTGCTTTCATCGACCATTCCCTTGCATGGGAATTTATTTATGTCAAGCCAAAACGCGGATTTTATTGAATAATTTAAAGAGCACTTTCTGAACCGACTGATTATATTAGCAAACGACTTATAAACTAACTTAAATCTAGAACAGACACAACAGCCATCCCCCGGCGGTTAATTCATCACTGTGAAAAGAGAACCCCACATTTCACCAATGTTACATTTTTCAGCCATACCGGGAATCAAACTCGGGGCCCTTAGCTTACTAGGCAGACAAGATGTCAGCTGAGATAGGCGTCGGACGATAGATACCCCCTAGTACCCGACCAGGCTATCCGCATTTGATTATACTAATGAGGAGGTAAAATAGAAAATAAATATATCCACATTTACCTGGAGTTTAACCCTACCTATTTAGGCGTGGGGGAGAGAGTGGGTAAATTACGCCCTCAGCGGTCAACGTGGGTTTTAACCTCGATCTTCCCGTTGACGGGAATCCAGTCTATTGCGAGAGTAGCGCCTTAGACCATGCGACCACCGAAACTGGTAAAACCAGTGTTAACATGTATATGCTGTCAAACATTGCACACATTTTTTGAGCAAATTCAACAGTTTGGGGGAAATAATTGATGTCAAAGAAAGTAAATATTTGGGTACACCAACCTGGTAACCTAACATGCTATAACTATCCAAATTATGCCAATTACCCAAACATCACATTTCAAAATGTTTTAATGTTGTATTTCCTCGACGTTCGTGAAAATAAAAATAGGGTAACATGACACGATGGTTCAATGAGGTCTGCGGGCCACACAAGATCATGCACAGGACCGGGCGTTTGAAAGGCCTGTCTTAAGGACGTTTCACACTGGTACTCAAGTGTCGGACACTAAGTGTTTGTGGCGAACACTGATGGGACGCCGGTGTCAGACACTTGATTGCCAACAAAGTGGGTATCATTTTATATATTTTTCTTTTATACTAAATTAAACCAAGAGTATTGTTTCTGGTACTTCTAAACAGATGATGGAGTACAAGAAAGAGGAAAAGACGCTTACACTAGCACTAGAGGTCTTCAACCCGCGACCACATTTTATGCTGCCCGCTGGCTCATAAACAATATAACATTATTTCAAAAGAAAATTGCAAAAACATATGTATATTTTATTTACTCAACTAATAAACTACATACGATTTTATTGACCTATTTTACATTATTTTATACACGATATTTGTTTTTTACACGAAGAAAATTATTACCTTTGTGTGCAAATGTACTTCGAACTGGCCAATGGCAGCTCTAATAAACAAGAAAAGTCGCGCTACCTCCCGCTATTTTAATATTTATTCAATCCTAATATTTTCGGTACAGTATTGCAATCCGAAAGCCAACAAGAGACAGAAGTTTTGGCCTTTGGACATAACAGATTGAAAACCCCTAGTTTGCACGCACATTCTCTGTTATATTATCGGTTGGAGAAAGACTTGTTCTCACTACTTGACGATTTGAGGCATCCCAAATGACAGGACGACTTTCCACTTTATTTATAAAATCTGTCAATTAAATCTAAATTTATGGCTAGAAAAAAACCCAGTAGTGTACTAGACTTTAAATTAACAAGTGACTGCTTGCTGAAAAACTCCATTCATAATCATCATCAACTGTTTCCAGTCTGTCGCCAGCTCATTTTAGTGAAATGCCTCCAAGTTTTAAGACCAGACACAAATGGCGATCATCAGTGTCCGACACATGATTACCAGTGTGAAAAGGCCTTTAGAGTATACCATGCGATCATCAGTGTCCGACACTTGATTACCAGTGTGAAAAGGCCCTCAGAGTATACCATGCGATCATCAGTGTCCGACACTTGAGTACCAGTGTGAAAAGGCCTTTAGAGTATACCATGCGATCATCAGTGTCACGACACTTGAGTACCAGTGTGAAAAGGCCTTTAGAGTATACCATGCGATCATCCGTGTCCGACACTTGAGTACCAGTGTGAAAAGGCCCTTAGAGTATACCATGCGAACGCCGAAGCGGGTACTCATTAATGCTAATTAGAATGTTTAGTATAATATATATATCTTACATTTCAGTTAATAAAATATCTAGGCATTTGGGCTGGGAGTGTAGCTCTGGGAAAACTGTCGCTGACTAACTTAGGCTGGGCGCACCCCAAAAAAGCACAGCAAAACAAAGTAGTCATGCCTGAAACCGACGGTTATGGCACGAGGGAAGACATTTCTGTCTGCACATGCGCCAACCATCCCAACAACCTGTCACAGTGCGTGCGCGCCCAGTATTGTAATAGACTGTCATGGAGCTAGAGGCTGATAAGCTGATCGTGTTAGTGCAAGCTAGACCACTTCTGTTTGATTACACAGCGAAAGAGCATCATAACAGAGATAGTGGCAGGAAATAGCCATTGAGATGGGCGCACTCAACAACGTCTCTCGGTATGTTCAGAGACAAACGAGCACAGCAACGTCCCCGTAAGACATTGTACCGCTACTGGAACACTGCACTTTACATTCCCTCCAGTGCTTTGTCTTGCTGTGCTTTTTTGGTGTTTAAACGCAAGAGTGACTTCTTAGCCCGCTCGGCTTATCACCATAGGTGAGGGGGGGGATTGTTCCGGGATCTTGATGACCGTACATTTCCGGACACGCCCTCCCGTGTGTTCAACCTGCCCACTAATTACATCCCATTTAATTAACTATCTTGGAGAGTAATGAATTAATGCAAGAGTCATGTTGATGGCTGGAGCATGTGTGACGTCATCAGAGAGTGAACTTCCGTGCCATATACATTTTGATGAGAGACCAAGTTTTATTTTTATTTATTTTTTCCGGAAAGTTTTAAAAGTTCAAACTTCAGTTTGATTTCCCCAAGAGACGTAGACACCAGAAACACTATCAAATGAGTTTCAATAAAGCAATAAAAGAGATTCCAACTCTCCTTTGAAATCACGTATCGCTTACGTGCTAGGTGGATGAACGTGTCACTAACGTCGGGTCTGTTGTTGACTACATATTAATGTCAGTACTTCATTATTATATAATCAAAGCCTTGACGAATACAATCGCCTTGGGATTCAAGGGTTTGGACATTTTACTGAAAAATATCAATCTCAAATTTCCATTATTTGTTTATAGATTTGTTCTTCGACACACTATTCGATGACTTTATGTGTATATGTAATAATCTCTGGGTATGTTACCCAAACCAGACCCTTCACCTACTTAATAGGCCGCAAGCCGCCACTGAGGAACATTTTAATCTTTACACACACGGTCCGAGCATTTTCTCTTAACGTTGGAGACCTATGGTTTAGGGGTAAGGTGTCAGACTTCTGTGCTGGCGGCCGGGGTTCAATACTCGGTCCCGGCACAAATTTATCTGATTACCAAACCCTTCCTTCACCTCTGACAAGACATCTTGTGAATGTGAGGAATGCCAGGTCTCCACCGTGGTTCGGATTCCACGTTAAACTGTAGGTCCATTTCATCTCACAATCACCCTACCATTACACATTAGCGTAAGAGCGTATAAACCAAACGGGTAGTAAGACGCGGTGCTAATAATAATAATAATAATAATAATAATAATAATAATTTTCTCTTGACTCAATAGATTGGCGACCTACTATAGGTCTCAGGTGGAGATGAAGATTATCTGCTAAGTTCTCCAGTAAAATATTTCGAGTCATTGCATCCCAACGAAAGGGTGATGTATTCTTAAACGCTTTGATTATAATTTTAGAGTATCAACATATCTGAAGCTCATACCGATAAGCGCGCCGACTATATATAGAGCTTATAATTATATATCTTGAGTTTTGTAGGAAGCCCTTTCCACGAGGTCTTATTTCGTACCAGAATCCTACTTTATAGTAGTATTTTGCTAGGATGAAAAACCTTACAGAAAGGAAGTCCATTCTGGAAGGCCTTTTATCCTACCAAAATAGTAGGCCTACTATAAAGTAGGGTTCTGGTACGAAATAAGACCTTTAAGAATGGGTTTCCTAACAAAATCAATGAAGGGGAAGTCGAGGTATAAATTCCAGTCGGGTGTACTGAGGGTGGTGTTCTTGAATAGTTTCCCACTCGTCCATCCAGGCTAATGACAGTATATTTACTGTAAATTTGACTCGCCTCTTCACTAATGAATTAGTTTAATTATGTTCGTAAATCCAGGAGGTTAGTAAGACGTTGAGTAAAAGCAAAAAAATCTTGGTCTAGACTCTAGAGGCTCCGCGAGACTTGCGGCCGTGGGGTTTAAGACCACTGACATATCTTGTATGAAACATAAACTAAAGAACATATATATACATATATAATATATATTATGTAGTTTATATATATATGATTTATTTTAATGAATATAATGGATTTTTTAAAATCCTATATACATAAAATTTATTTGAATTTTCATTACATGTGTATTATACTATACCCTGATTTTGGTTGGTAGAACAGTAGAGAAAATTCAAACATATTTATTTGCGGCCAACATTGATAACATTCTACTATAATGTGTGTGTTATTTTATAGGTATTGATATTGTCTATCAAAAGTAACATCTGAAGATGACATGACTTTATGTATGAATATATTAACATTGTTTTAGTAACTTTAGTAACTAACTTCTACTGTTCTTCCTACCAAAATCATACTATATATTACCTGCCTAAGTGGCGTAGTTAGGTAACGCGCTATTTTTGTGTTGATTTAGACTGCCGAGGACGAGGAGATTGAGATTCGAATATCACTCGGATGAACTGAGGGTCGTTTTTACTAAGTGGTTGTCCACTATTCCTCCACGCAAATGCAGGTTCACATCCTCTATATTTAACCTTCCCAATCCCTAACCCATAATAGTAATTAGTACTTAACGTGTAAGCTGAATGGGTAGTAAGACGCGGTATTAAGTGTTATTATATTATACTCTATGTTTGAATTTTAATTACGTTCTTTGAAAATATATGTGTTATATAATATGTAAATATGTTATGTATAATATGTTGACTGAGACATTAGTTCTGTCGGTAGCTTGTCTGTCTGAGCTAAGGGTCCCACGTTTGATTCCTGGCATGGCCGAAAAATTTATAATTGGGGAAATGTGGTTTTCCCCTTTCACAGTGATGAATTAACGACCGGCCAATGGATGCTTTGTCCGTTCTAGATTTAAGTTAGTCTATAAGTCGTGAGCTGATATAATCAGTTGGTTCAGAAAGTGTACGTTAAATACCTCAAATAAAGGGGGGAAGTACTGGTAGTGAGATTCATCATTCATAATTTATACCTGCAGTAAATCTAAAATGATTCTGAAAACTTTGAGTTTATGTTAATTAATTCTTCCATGGTCCATTTTTAGTAAATAATAGATTAATGAAACAAATAGCCGAAACTATTGTTAATGCATTTTAGTGGGGATAGTCCCTCATAGATATAATATTCTGAAAATTGAAAAATGACACCTGGACACGGGTTCGATTCCCGTGTCCAGGTGTCATTTTTCAATTTTCAGAATAAAATATTAGATTGTTAAAGTACCAGCAGGCCATAAAAAAAACTTAAAAAAACTGGGGAGTTGTAAATTGCACGTGACCCCTAGTTTCACCATCCCTGATAAGCCATTTAAAAAATCTAAAGAATATTCTTACGTTTTTGATAGTTTGGTAGTTTTAGATAGTTTTGTCGTTTCAAAGCCTTAGCGATATCCACACCGATCCAATGAGTTAAATTTGCGAGTGTGAAGCCTGTCAACACTTCTTCTCCCAGTCAAGGAAGAAAGTCATTGTTGTCACGATGGGGGAGAGGGTAGAAGGGGAGTAACGGAAGCGGTGCTACCTCACAAAGCCCTCCTTTGCAGTGATCACCGGAAGTACCTGCTCTAGTGTGTATTCTGAACACATCCAGCAGGGCAGGTGGATTGTGTATGCCGACACCGTAACCACCAAACAAACACACACATATACACACATATATTACCAACCAACCAGATCTGCATACTCATCTCCTGGCTCGCGAATTGGCAGTGTGAATAGTAATCAGGACGTACGCGTCGACAAAAATATAATTTCCTCCCTCCCAACGAATGACAGACTTCAAGGACATGTTCTCCTGTGTGATGATGTCTATTGTTCCTCCGTCCCTAGGAGTCAAATGGCGCAATAAAGGACAGACCATGGAGAAATTTGTCCCCTCTAAGGTCGCCAATATTGTTATTAAAAGCTAATGACTCGCTTCGGTGCACCCCATGGTTTAATCAAGGCGTTTCTTTCGTAATAGACTAGACTTCCAATGGCGGGGATATCGGGGTTCGAATCCCGGTCAGATGTACTGAGTGTGTTTTTCAGAAATTGTTTCCCACTCTCCCTCCACGCAAATATAGGTACACTTATTCTAAATTCAACCTTCCTCACCTCTAGCATATTAGAAAAATTAGTAAATATGACCCTTTTCAATGGCCGCATGGTCTAATGCACCAAATGACTAGACTGCCGATGACAGGGAGAACATGGTTCGATCCCGGTCGGGTGTACTGAGGGAGGTTTTACCAAAATGGTTTCCTAGTCTCTTTCTTTCCACGTAAATGAGGATACACTTACTATAAATTCAACCTGTCTCGTCCCTGACAGGTTACCTGGCGGTCTAGGGGTAAGGTGTCAGACTTCTATGCTGGCGGCCGGGGTTCAATCCTCGGTCCCGGCAAAGCTTTATCTGATTACTAAACCCTTCCTTCGCCTCTGACAAAACATCTTGTGAATGTGAGGAATGCCAGGCCTCCACCGTGGTTCGGATTCCACGTTAAACTGTAGGTCCTTAATTTCATCTCACAATCATCCTACCATTACACATTAGCGTAAGTGCGTATAACCCGAACGGGTTGTAAGACGCGGTGCTAATAATAATAATCGTCCCTGACACATTAGCGTAATTAGTACATAAGCGTAACAACCAAAGTTGTTATTAAGATTACGTGCTAAAAAAAGAGGTTAAAACATTAAAAACATATTAATTATAGCGATAGTAGGATTCTGGTAGAAAGAAACTTGAGCAAAAATATGTCTGCGGTCTGCGGTCAATATTGATAGTATTAGGGGTCCGGAACCCACTTCCCCTTTCTACGCTCTTGACAACACTACTGCAAACTTCATTGGTAAAACAATATGGATGTTCTCTTTTATCTAAGGAGGTCTCTTAGAGAGCCTTGGATTATGTTTACAAGCAGAGTCTGCTTTCAAATCATAAGCAAACAAATACAATTTACGACGAGGCGAAACACAAACAGCCGCGTGCGCGACATTTAGCTTTGGATAGAGTATTCACTCCGACTAAAGAGCTCGACTAAGTTGATAGTGCAGGTAATCGAGCCAAGGTAGGCTCGCTTCTTGCTCCATACTCCCTTTAACCGGCCTCATGGTATGGAGGTCCCGGGTTCCAATTCCCGGCTGGTACCGGCGGATTTTTCTCGAAAGGAGAATAATTACCATGGTCACCAAGGTTTGGTTAGTTAAGCTTGAGTTATATTAAAGTAGGGATAGATAGAGCCCATGGAGCTTAGGAGAAACTTATGTTAAATATGGATTATTTTTATAAATAATAATTAGATTACGATCCCCACGTTCTTCAAACTGTTATGTATTATATCTTGTATTTTCATATCATGTTAAGTGTTTAGTTTAGAGTGTAAGAATTTATACTTACCTGTTCTTTTTTATGTTTTCTTTATTAACTTTCAAGGATAGTGAAGGTATACTTGGATAAATGGATTTTTTGACTATTATATCTTGATCAGATGTACTACCTGTATAATCTCTTATATCCTCCGTGCCAGGGAGGTCTACAGGGTCCTCCGTTCCCGCTGCCGGCGGTCGCTCCGTCGGTGGAGGGCGGAGGCTCATCGCAGAAGGCTCCAAGACCTAGACACCGAGGATCTCTCCCTGTGGCGCCACCTGAAAGGGATGCGTCACAGGCCCGATCTAATCCCGGGGTTGCGCGTGGCGGGCGGTTTGGCGTCCGCCGCCTCGGACCGAGCTGAGGCCTTGGCGGTGGCGTTCGAGGCCAGCTTCGCGCGGCGACCGGGCTCTCCGGCGAGAGATCCGGAACCTCCTGCGGTAGAGCCCCCCGATCATCCCTTCCACCCCCCGGTCGAGGGTCACCCTCCCTACCCGGACCTTCGACTCGTCACCCCCCGCGAGCTGTCCCGGGCCCTGGCGAGGCTCAAAACCTCGTCCGCCCCGGGGCTCGATCGGGTTTCCCCCCTCCTCCTCACTCACCTACCCCGCAAGGCGTTCGTACTTCTCCTCCGTATCCTCAACGCCGTCCTGACACTGCTCTACTTTCCGGACCAGTGGAAGGCGGCGTACGTCGTTCCGATCCATAAGCCGGGGAAGCCCCCCGCCTACCCGGCTTCCTACAGACCCATCTCCCTCCTTTCTTGCGTCGGCAAGGTGGCGGAGAGAATTATCCTGGCCAGATTGGAGGCCTGGCTGGAGGTGAACCCCCTCCTGCCGGATCACCAATTCGGCTTTCGGAAGGGGCTGTCGACGACCCACGCGGTCGCCAAGGTAGTCGACCTTGTGACCGGCGCGTTCAACGCCGGGGCCCGGACGGGGTTCGTGGTGTTGGACATCAAAGGGGCGTTCGACAGCGTCAGCCACCGCGGGCTTCTCACCGCTCTTGCCGGGGCGGGTATCCCGCCTCCGATTCTCCGTCTCCTCGATTCCTTCCTCGCCGACCGCTCCTTCAGAGTGGGAGTCGAGGGAGCCCTCTCGTCCCCACGACCGATTCTGGCGGGAGTCCCCCAGGGCTCCTGCCTTTCCCCGATCCTCTATTCCCTGTTCGTGCGGGACATGCCCGTCCCGCACGGAACGGCTCTCTTCCAGTTCGCGGACGACACCGCTATCCTGGCGCAGTCCCCGGACGCTAAGGTGGTCTGGGCCAAACTGACCTTCGCGTTGCGGGGACTGTTGGCCTACCTTCGCACTCGGTCCCTCGCCATCCAATCCCAAAAGACGCAGGCTATTATGTTCACACGCCGTGGAACGGGCCCCCTGCAGGCACTTCGCGTTGAGGGTGCCGCGGTCCAGTGGTCGCCGTCACTCCGGTGGTTGGGGGTGACCCTGGACGCGAAATGCAGCTGGGACCCGCACCTGCGTTCGGCGGAGGGTAGGGCCAGGGGCGTCATGTTGAAGCTGGCTCCTCTTTTGCGCCCGGTCAGTCCGCTGGAGTACGGCCACAAGATCAGACTTTTTCTGCTCTGTGTGATGTCCATCCTTCTCTATTCCGCTCCCGTATTCTCCTATCTACCT
Organism: Timema douglasi; assembly: GCA_901482245.1. Taxonomy (NCBI): domain Eukaryota; kingdom Metazoa; phylum Arthropoda; class Insecta; order Phasmatodea; family Timematidae; genus Timema; species Timema douglasi. The sequence continues at coordinate 79,355 of CABEEJ010000763.1, forward strand.
AGATACAGATACAATCATCTCCGTACTGTATACCACCGGTTCCTTCGTCTTATCCTCGGGGCTCCGCCCCGCGTCCCAAACCGCGTTCTCCTGACCACGTCAGGCCTCCCATCCTTGGACAGCCGTATCCGCGGACTGGCGGAGAGATTTTTCACCCGTGCGCAGGCCAGCTCCAACATGATCGTCAGGGGCATCGGCGATTACGACGCTCCTGGCCGTCCCTACCGCCGAATCAGGGATGGCGTAGTGAATCCCTTCGTCGACGTCGGAAGGTGACCTCGGAGTCGAATCTGGGGAGTCGTGACCCCCCTTCTAGTCGTGTGAGACTGGGAGGGGAGGCCGGATAGCGGGTGATGCCGGCCTTCAGGCCGAGCTAGTAGCGATAGGACGGGTCGACGGATAGTGTGAGTGAAAGTGTCGCGAAGTGCACCCGTCGACCGGTCAACGAGGACCGACCAGGTCATATGTGCCGTGTGGGGGGGAACCCAAATCCCCCCTCTATATGTGAATTGTGCCCTATTTGGGGATCGGAATAGACTGGAAAAAAACATTTATTTATCTACTTAATATTGTATTTTTTAAGAACCCCAAGGGGTTGGGAAAAAAGAAAGTTATTGTTTCCAATATGAGTTTTGTTTATGTTTATTGTAAAAAATTGTTGTAAATAGAGTTTAAGTGAAAATAATAAAATACTGATGAAACAAACAAAACAATAAAAACATTGAACCTGAAGTCTCGGGAATATTGAACGTAATTAATACCTTGACTAGGCTGAGGTAGTGCATCTTGCCGACTGCCTTAGGCTGGTTTCACACCGACGAGTTCCGAGTCCAGTCTGACTCTAGGTAGAGTCAAAGTCTTTCACACTATTTGAATTATTAGCACCGCGTCTTACTACCCGTTCGGGTTATACGCACTTACGCTAATGTGTAATGGTAGGGTGATTGTGAAATGAAATGAAAATCTGTGCCGGGACCGAGGATTGAACCCCGGCCGCCAGCACAGAAGTCTGACACCTTACCCCTAGACCGCCAGGTCACCCTTTCACACTATTGAGTCGAGTCATTGAGTCCACTAGTTTTATCAAAGAACTCGTGCAAGATGGCTGCAGTTCTAGCGGTTTATATAAATACAATCATATGGAGGCGCCGGGGTAGACGTCTAGAAAGACGTCGTTTAGTATGGATTCAACCACTTAATGTGAAACGATACACCTTTGATAGTTTTTCACATTTGTTTCCAAATAGCGGGAACTGCATTTCTGTCTCGATGTTCGGGATGGGACGGGTTATAAATTGAAGGATTCTCTTGAACAAGAACAATGAGGCATTCAGTGTCCATGCTGTTAGTCTTGGAAAGCACGTGGAAATAATACACTTGACTCTGCTGGACTGACGAAATCTGTAATCTGCCGCATCATGGACTCTTGACTCGTCTAGATTTGGTTAGATTCGGGGTGACTCGATTCGTCGGTGTAAAAAGGAATGGTCCTCCATCGTGCTATCAAATACAATATGTACGTGTCTCAATTGGTGAGTCGGATTCGTTGGTGTGTAACCAGCCTTAGCATCCCACTCTAAGGTAGCGCCCTTGCCGGCTGCCTTAGCTTCCCTCCCACCCATCCAACAGCGCCTCTGGACAACAGACTTCAAGACTCAACTCTTCGTGACCCATTCCAAGGGAAGAGGGAAAAGAGGGAAGAAGACGGCGAAACCTACGGACGCAGGCTACTCTACAACGGCCAACTCCCTCTACCCCCCACCCCTCATAACTTCATTTTATCCTCTCCCTCAATACGCCCGACCTCCAGCCACCCCTAGAACCCCAGACAACTACCTTCCAACACAATTCACTGGTCCCAGATGAAATGGGACGTCGCAGACATCCTCAGACAAGAGCCCTCAGACGAAGAGCCTACGCCACACAAACGCCCACTGGCCACATTCACAACAGACCAAGTAGACGAAGAAAAACATCACCACACCCCTTCACAACAACCTGCCAGAAAACTACCGACAACCAACAGACACCCCGTGTAAAATATAACAAGGTTACCCTAACTGTTAGAGAAAACCTAAATCTATCCCTTTTTCATCATGCCTAGTCTCATAGCCCCACAAATACGATTAAAAAGTCGTTGAAAATGAGTTAGTGTCACATTTTCCCATGTTTATTTATATTAATAGAACTCAAATCATAATAGGGTTGTTAACGGAAAAGATCTGTGTTGGATTTTTTTTTAAACTTTATTTTGGCGTGAACCACATTTTGAAACTACGCATCGTATTGTTAAATATTTCGTGCGCGGCAATTTCTCTCTCACCGAGGCGGCCATGTAAACGTCACGGATTGAAGTCGGCTTCTTTGACTCCCCTTCTGTAAACATTGTCCTATATAGTAAGATCTCAAACTGTTCATGTTGTCTTTTTGCAAGGTTGTGTAGAATATTGCACTGGCTTTGTTTGCAACGCGAGTTGTTTCAAGGTGGGGTAGAAGGAACCGGAGTTGAGGTACATACTTTTACAGTTTTTTATTATAAAAAGCTTTTTTTAGTAATCAAACTAATAGATTAAAATATATCTTCAATAGATAAGTCTAGATTTTATACGTATCATAATATCAAGAGATATTAAATAATATTAGTCTAAAAGTCATATTCAATATACACAATCCTCATGTCAAATATTGGAGAATTGTAATTATTGTGATTATTTAATATGTACGTAAAGACATTGGCAGCACTATGATATATATATAATTATAGTAATACCTTACATCCTTCACATCTAGATATAGAAATTAATAATAGATAATAGGAAAAAGTTTGTTTTATAAAATGTCGTTAGAGATGAGAGGAGAGAAAAATTAGTTTACATAAACTCTAATTTGAGTTTTTGCGGAAGTTTTTTGGCAACTATATTTTAGAGCCTCTTCAGGAATGAACTCAATATCCTTTATTTATATAGAACCATTGCACCGTTGAATCTTTCCTGACCCATTGTTGATCTCAAGTAAGTTTTAACTAGCCGATATATCACTCTGCTGTAGACGTAGTAATTGGTATCACACAAAGAGTTTTAAAATAGACACTCGAGGTTTGGAAACAAACACATGCAAATATGTAAGCTCCCTTTGGCGTATCGACTTTTTCGGACTTCTGTATCAAGAATTCCCTCCATAATTTCAACTCTCCATAAAATACTTTTATGGTCGAAGGAGATACCGGATTCAAGTATTTTTGCCTCATTCAGTTGTTTTTTTCCATCTGTTAACAATGAATTTTCTTTTGTTGGCTAGAGGGAATTTAAACGATTGCTGTATATTTTCCAAAAATCGACAGTTAGGGCACCTACCGCGGTGCCCCTACACTGAATCCGCCCCTGCGTAGAAGATTAAACTAATGCATCTTCTGACGCATTATTTGGCCAGTAAGTGTTTTTACTGCAAAAAATATATAGAATATAAGGACCTTAACTCACGTATCCTTACATACCCATCGTTTAATAGTTTTTGAAATATTTTGTTATTTATAACAAAACAATTTTTTTTTACAAGATAAGATAATATAATATTTAAATGATGAAGTAGGTATGAGGAAGGTATAATTTAAAGGAAACTCGCCCCCAATTGCGTGGGACTAGAATGGAAAAACATTTAGGAAAAAAAACCTCAGTACACTCGGCCGAGATTAGAACTCTTGGTCGTCGGTAAACTAGAACTTCTTCGTCCACGTGCCCGCCGGTATGGGTGAAAGTAATAAACAATAATTACTTGCGATATTGGCATGGAATTTTAATATGTGCACAGTATATCAATGGTGTATGCTACTTTGATCGCATTTAATAATAAATAGCTATTTTCTGACAGAAGCAGCCGGTACGATTGACATAAAGATTGCATGTGCGCTACTAAATCATTCGTTTTGGTTGTTTTATAGCATCGTTCCGAGCTACAAGCGTTTTAAAATTAAAATACACATAAAAAGCGTCAACAGTGTAAGATTGTGTACACTCTGACTTCCCATTATCCTAATTTCACGGTGTTCTGCCCAGCTAGGAATATTGTTTAGGGATTAGCATATTTAAAAATATAATTTGTCCTTTGTGGTTTCAACAGTTTGAAGTACCTGGATACATTAACGATTGTATTATTTATTAATATTATTGCTCTCAGAGTCCTGGTTGCTCACTGTTTTCATCCCTATTTTTCTTTGTAATGTTGTACGCCAGCCTATGTCCCTAGGGACGGAAAAGGGGCTACAGTTAAGAGTTGAAATACGAAGATAAAGTGCAGTATTATTTAGATAAATAAGGGTAATTACCCGAATATCGTCCCCTCTCCTAATTTCTTCCCCCATCATTCTTGGTCTGGTAAGTGCTGTAACCTACCGGTAGCTGGTGGAAGTTGTACCGAGAGCTAAAACAGCCATGTTGTGTGAGAATAGTGCAGTTGCAAGACGCGCAAGTGTGTCGGTGTATTAGTTTTTTGAAATCACAGTATCAGAGTTTTGGATAACATTAATTTGATCAACAGCCAGCTAAGCTAAGGTATGTTTTCTGCTTTCTTATTCACCCTGATCACAGAGTGTGGGGAACATTGCTCATCTTTGTTTAACCAATAGTGAATTATCTTTATTTGTTTTAACAGTAAGGCCACCATATTGAAATGTGTTTAGATGCGCATTATGGTCCCCTAGCTAGTTCCTAATTAAATTACAACATTTTTAATATAGATTTCCCTTTATATTGCAGATGTCTTCACCAAATATTAAGAAACGTAAGACCTGGGAATGCAGGCAACATGTGTGCCGCTGTTGTAGCAGTTAGAAAAAGAAATGGGTTTAAAGAAAGCGTCAAAATCTTATAATGTGCCTAGATCTACACTCAAAGATTATGTGAAAAGTAAAGAGGAAAGTATTGAAGAAATTGTTAAAGGTAGTTTAGGCAGGAAGCCTGTTCTTCCTAAAGAGCTTGAAGATTAGTTGGTGAAATATTGTTTAATTATGGAGAAACATTTATTTTGCTTAACGACAAGGGACATAAGGCGCATGGCATTCCAACTAGCCACGAAAAACAAACTGTCACACCCATTTTCTAACGAAAAAGAGGCAGCAGGAAAAAAATGGCTTTCACAATTCTTTAAAAGACATCCTCAGTTAACTCTTCGAAAGCCTCAACCAACCAGTTTTTCCGGAGTGAAGGACTTCACGCCCAAAAAAGTATCAAAGTTTATTGATGTATTTGAACCCGAAATGCAAAAAATTAATTTCTCACCAAATAGGTTATTCAATGTTGATGAAACTGGACTCACTGTCGTTCAACACAAAACAAGCAAAGTTGTGTCATTGAAGGGTAATCATTATCATCCGCTGAAAGATGTGTTCTTGTGACAGTGGTCACGTGTGTGAGTGCCTCTGTAATGCTTATTCCCCCGTTAATGGTGTTCCCTCGTGAGAATATGAAGATAGATGGAACTCCCCCTGGAACAACTGGTGCCACTCACATGACTGGATGGATACAAGTGGACCGTTTTACCAAGTGGTTCACACATTTCATTGCTACTGTTAAACCCTCACTTACAAACACTGTGGTTCTTGTATTAGATGGGCATTACACAACACATGTTAGAAATCCATACGTTATAGATATGGCTCGAGCTAACGGAGTGGTAATTGTGTGCCTACCACCTCACTGTACACATCGTATGCAGTTGATAGATGTGGCTTTCATGAATCCGTTCAAAACATATTACTCCCAAGAAATTGAGAATTGGCTTAAAAACAACCCTGGCCGAGTAGTAACAAGCTATCAAATTGCTAATCTAATCGGGAAAGCTTATGTAAAATCCGCTACAGTAGAAGTAGCAGTAAATGGATTTATGAAAACTGGCTTGTTTCCCATGAATAGAAAAGTTTTCCAAGATCATGACTTCATTTCAGAAGATCTACAGGGAAAAGAGAACAACAACGGTGACCCTCCTTTCACTTTACCAGCAGAAATACATCCAATTCCAACAATACAAAATAACAAAACTGCTGACCATATTTCTCGCCAGGGTACTGCAGTTCTTGTGACAGGATCACCACACAAAAACAAAGTAATGGATGATCGTGCTCGAAAAGAAGCCAATGAAATAAAGAAGCGAGAGATAGGCAAGAAAAGACACTTTTCATTACAAAATAAATCTGGCACTACGCTACCAAATCCGTCAACTTCTCAGAGAGCTAAGCGAGGAAAGAGAGGTAAGCTAGGACCACAGAAACGTTGCAATAAACGGAGCACGGTTTCCAAGTCAATGTCAGAAGACGAAGATGACCAGCTGAGTTTTGTAGAAACGGATGATGAAGACAGTGGAAATGATGAAGATGCTCAGTGTTTTGTGTGTGATAAATGGTTCTCCAATGACAAACATGGTGAGAAATGGGTTCAGTGTACAGAGTGTCATCGGTGGGGTCACACTGTATGTTGCGGCTATAACAACAATAGAAAAACATTTATTTGTGAGATTTTTTTGATGGATATCTTTATGAATCTATTTTAATATTTACATAGCTAAATAAACAGAGTATTACTTGATTATGCTAGTTATTGGTGATATTTCATGACATTTTGTGGGGGTTGAAAGAGGAGATGATATTAGGAGCCCTATAACCCTAATATCGTTCTTCGTACCTATTTCTAAAAATATTAAAAACATACAACTAATTTTTTTTTTCAATTCAAGTCCAAGAAAGTATTAATACTTTGTTATTAGAATATAATTTATTAGTAAAAAAAATTGTTTCCTTACTTTCCCTTAAAGTGTTTAGACCCGAATCGGTGGTTACATGGTCTAACTCTCATTTTGGACTTAATTGCCGGCGATTAAGAGACCGGAGCTAGAAATCCCGGTCAGATATACTGAAAGTGTTTTTTTCCCCTAAATAGTATCACACTCTTCCTTCAAGAAAATACGGGTACATTTTCTTTAACATTCAACCTTCCTTATCCCTGTTCTATCTGCGCCGTTAAATGGGTAATAAGACACGGTGAAAAAAGTGTTTAACAAACTTAAAACACTATAAATGCATAAATTCATTGAGAAATAATATTTTTTGGATAACCAGGACGGGTAGTAAAAAAACACCAAAAGGGTGGTTTAAATGATGTTCATAAACGGCAATGAAATGTTGTTTGTTGATAACTAGAAAAGTATCGAGCTTTATATCACATTACAAACGATTTAAGTGGCTCTAAAACTGTAAGTAATGTTGGTTTGATAATAAATATTGTCCAAGGACTTCTTATCAAAATGTTAAATTTAATGTATATTAATTAGTTTTCCTCGTTCAGCAAGACAAATATTCATTCCAATACTTGGAAACAAATTTTAATAAGAAAAACCTTTTAGTAAATAAAACATAATGTTTAGCGGTTAGCATTAACATTTTACTACATTAATTGTATTATTTAGTAAGTATTGAGAATATATTTATTTATATCAAAGTGAAAGTTGTAGATAATATGATTTTACGTATTAATACGTGAAAATAGATCCATAGTAACGTTTTTGTCAATGAAAATTGGACTATACCTATTAAAGTATAATAATAGTAATCAATAATTGGTCTCAACCCAAAACTATTGGTACGTGAAGTGTCTTAATTGTTTATTTGTGAAACCAACTTTTAAATAAATATAAAGTGTGGTCGCCATTAAAAAACATAGGTTACTATAATTAATAACAATTTTACGGGATTACTTTATGCACAATGAAGAGTTGATCGAAACCATTATTTAAACTAACCAAGGCTTCTATATAAAATGTGTTTTCACTTAATCAAGGATAAAGTGGAAATTTAATTCAGGCACAGGACTATGATGATTAAAATATTATGTTTGTTTAATGACACCTTCTATTTTTGAGAAAATAAACATTGCGTGATTTCAACAAAGACAAATTTTATTACAAATGAAAATCTAATTTTCAATCTAAGTCCTGAATAATGGCAATAGACATCCACAAACAATAATAAATTATGTCTGTAAAATAATATTTATTGGTAATAAAGTGTCCTTAACAGATTATATATAATCTGGTGAGATTTTTTCAATTTAATTTACCATGCAATTTATTTGCGGTCTCTTAACTTAAACGAAGAAAAAAAAAGATTAGAGTGCTCAAAACCCAGGTGCTTGGGAGGATTTTTGCTCCAAAAAGGGATGAAGATACTGGGGAGTGGAGAAGGTTACATGGTGAGAAGCTGGTGGGCACATCTGTCGCAGCTCAGGGATTGGCTGAATTTGGTCACGTGACCACCACCCTCACTCTCTGATTGGCTGTTGTTTCCCCCCCTCCCCTCCTAACCCCATTTACAGTGTTGCAAGCTTGTTTATTATTGTCTCATTTGTTTTTTATTTGTGCTCATTGCTTTTTATGTGTGCTCAATGATTATTTATGTATACTTATTGCTTTTTTATTTGTGCTCATTGGTTATTTATGTCTGGGTAAGATTCAGACGGGCCGTTGGAGTTTTTTATTGGTGTGGAGAGTTTTTGGTAGGATTGGGACGGGACGTTGGAGTTTTTTATTTATTTATTGGCGTGAAGTCCACGGCGCCGGCGCTTCTCCCACGGCATCGCTAGTGAGCGCTGGGAGCATCTTCTATGCTCGGCCACTTAGCTAAGAGTGTGAGCACCGAGCAGCTGACAGCGTAGCACGGCCGTAAGGCACCTTTCACTTTTCCCTCACTCCTCCCACCCTCCTTACATCCCTACGAACGAGCTAAGTTACACTGACTGTTCCCTCCGCAAGACTTTGCTGGACTGCCTTCCACTTCACCCCGCTTCACTCCCCCGCCATCAAGGCAAATGTCGCAAACCCTTATGTGGTAATGAGTTTTACCGGTGTCACAACCCCCTATGGAGTAATGGGTTTTACCTGGCGACTGGCACCAGATTGGCGGCTCGAAAATACAGGAATAGAACACGACCTATAATGATGTCGCAATGGGTTTCCCTGATGACTGGCACCAGTTTGGTGGGTCGATAAGACAGGAATAGATCATGACCTAGAAACCGTGAGCTAGGTCATTGACTCTGACAACCCTCCCCCACTGTAATGGGTTTTCCCGATGACGTCATCGAATTGTCAAAAGCATAATGACTGGCATCAGTTTGAAGCTCGACAAGTCAAGTCGAGGCAAGAATAGATTGTGACCTTGAAACCATGAGCTAGTACAAGAGGTCATTGACCCAGTTCATGTTAGGTGTCAGTTTGTCGGCTCGACAAGTCAAAACTCGTATCTAGATGTAAGAAGACAGAAAGGTTTTTCGATAATAAAATACGATATTACATCAAATATATTTATTGAACATTAAAGGTTTTACAGACATATATTAAACGTTTCACAGACATCATTATATAACACTAATTATACACTTTTACAGGAATGCCGAATATTTGCGTTCATACGTTTTTCTACCGTGTCTCTTAGATGTGTTAGTAAAATAATTGTTTTTAGTTCACAATCCATAATGTAATATTCCAAACCGACGACTTGACGTGTATAGTAGGTAGTACCGATAAGATCCAGGTTTCTGATGTGCGATTCTACTGTAGGCTGTTCGAGATCGATGACACCCGCTGATTCTGTTAGCGTGTCGCATACATCCACGACGAGTGTGTCGATCAAATCGTTGAAATAGCGTGCGACGGGTGTCATTCGCATATCCCAGCGGTCGATGGAAACGTCTATAAGGTCCCACACATAACAAAGACGCGCCCAGATAGGTGCTAGATTGGCGACTCGTTTGAGTCCGGCGTTTTTTTTCTCGCAGATTAAGACCATAAGGTCACCGCACATGCGTTTCAGAGGAATTTAATGATTAGTCAAACTAATCTTATGAGGAGGTTGCGTGTTGCTGAAAAACTTTAATATGACCGACTTGTAGCTGCCCAATTCTTGCCACTCTGTACGGGTAAACACCGCACAGTTCCCACCGCATTTTCCTAGCTGGACATAGGGCGTAAAGTTATTATTGACGCTCATGCCACCGATGACTCACTTGACGTCGACTTCGTCCAGCGGGAACAAAGTGATGAAAATGTTAGTGATGGCGAGCGACTTCACCGGGTTTGCTTTGCGGTTGTAAACGTCTTGAACTTCCATTATGTTTGTTCTTTCGACGACTGTTACGGTTATGGCCGGCACGCCATCGGGATGCCGCCTTTTATAGGCGCACGCTGATTGGACGCAGCCTCTTTAGGGGCAGCAGGAACCTACAGTCTTGAAAAATGTGTTGTAATATCTCACCACCTTAGCGTCATTGCTTGTATAATTGGTGGGCGAGAATAGGGTTAGGAAATTTTTCATCGGAATGTTCCGGGCGCGATAGAGAAGTTATATGAGACAGTAATGGCCGCAAACGTCTGAGGCGATGCTTTGAAGTTGTAGCGTGCTATGAGACGTGCGGGAAGTGTTTTTGCGTATAAAATGCCAGATGGGACTTTACATGGGGTGGAAAACCATAACTGTCAAAACATTATCACACGCCGTTCTTGTCGATAAATATGGCGACCCAGTGCGTCCCAAACTTGGTGTGGGGATCGGTGTTGATGACGAGAGCAGCAGATAGAGCTATTCTTGCGGGTTGTTGATCAGTAAGGAAAACACTTTACTGCACAGAACGGAACCACGGTGTTGTTTTCGGCGCACGCATTATAGTGTACGTGTTCATATTCAATCATACAAGCTCGAAGTCCCCAAACGATGGATGCCGAACAAAAATTCCATACAGAACTAATTGCCATGCACATGGTGCGGCCCAATTTAAGTGTTTTCAAAGACGAACAACCTCTCGTACAGATCTACGACGGGTGTAGGCATGTATATGACTATAAACTTTTTCTTTTCTGACCCCTTGATGTAGACGGTTTCTGCACGCGTTATGGCACGGTAGATGAGAGATTCGAGCAGGATGTAATCCACATCACCGCTATCCCAGGGGATACCGTGCAGTTTGTTGACGATATAGTCGGCTTGCTTTTTAGCGGAGGCTGAAAGTTCCTCGATAACGTATGTGGGTTTCAACACCCAATGTTGAAGTAATGTACCGCATACAGATAAAACATTCAGTACCTTGACGATAAACACATTGTTGTCGTCAATGAAGCTCTGGAAATCCACAATGACGTCCATGGTTTAAATGACGAGTGTAAGGGGCAGTAAGTCGCTTATATTAACTCCCATAATTAGTCCAGACGTTTCTGTCCTTGTCAATGGTGATGATGTTGGCAAATTCTCCGTACACGATTGGCGGTTTCGGTGAGAACTCTGGTGAAGCTCACTTCGATGCTCAGAGAACCATGCCTCGTCAAATTCCAATGCAATGTCATGTGGGCGGATAGATTAGGTGTGAGATCGAAAACCATGAGATTATATCCCTTAGGGAAGGCTTCCCGTGTGATGTCACTACATTCCTTAATGAAATGGATACCCGTTCTAGAAAACAGTATGTGCTAGGACATGACATAGTTGCCGTTTGAAAAATCGGACTGTGGCGGTTTCGATGGTACTTGTTTCCTGTCCACGTACAGCGAGAAATGGTTCATGCCGTAGGTTTAGAAGTTGAACGGGATCTTGGTGACGACTCCATTGAACGCCGCGTTTGATACAATTCCCACGATGCATCGTTTGGATAACTGTCCGGTGAATACGTTGTCCAGTGATTTCCCTTGCACACCCGTAGGAATAGTGAGTGTTTTTATTTCCACGCGGATGATGGTATACTTGCCTTGGCATGGCGTGCTAGATGGTCAGCTTCAACGATGTGGACCTTAAAGTGAGGGAGTTCAGGAACGGCCTTAAGACTAAACCTGTCTCTGGAACGCACCAACTTGACTGAGTTCAGTGCCGTTCAAAAGGTATTTCTCTTGGTTAAACACGTCACCGTGTAGATACCCCAAAATATCCAACGTATTACTTTTTAGGGGCCTCAAATCACTGGTTGCCGGTGATAGCCTCCTCAAAGGTTCCGGGGCTGTCTGCGAACCACATACCGCAAGTCAAATGTGTTCTTTTGGCGTCACTGTTGTAATTGAGCAGCGTGTAAATGGACGATCTATAAAAAAAATACGTTTTGCTGGGCGGTGAGACTAGTTTTGGTTGAAAAACACATCCACCTGTGTGAATAGCGAATGCAACCAGTTATTGACGGGAGCGATTTGATCCACTTTTGTGAAAGCGACAACGTCGGGTTTCATAATGGCTGCCCTGAGATAGAGCATAGTCTGTGAAAGATCGATATAGAACTCGCTTTGATCGGTAACGGCAAATTCTTTGGGCGAATCATCGGTGAGGGAAGAGACAGGTTTGTACTGGAGCCATTGTCCATTATCAAGACTGGTTTGCGTGGGTGGTACGGAAAAGAGATCAAGTTAACTGCTGGCACACTCGCAGGGCTGGGGTATATAAACGACATTTTAACTGAAAATATCTAACGCTTCTTTCATGACCATTTTACGTCGGGCAACGACAGAAGACTGACGTCGGTGCTTCTTACCACGTCCTTTATAGCCTTAACTGGTCATCAGTGTGTCGATCTTCTGCTCCACCTTGCATTTCAAATTTTTCCAGCCTGCCGACACGCTGCCGTAGAATCTCTTTGAAAGGACGACGCTGATTGGCGACGTCGGAGAGGACGTCGATATCCGTATGAAGCACCTGATATCCAATGGCTTTAGCGCCGCTTCTGAGCAACGGTACGACGCTCCTGAAAAGGCAGCTTAAAAAACTTCCTATCCCGTGCCCACATTGATAGGGAACGCCGAGGTAGATCGAAGATATACTTGTTCCAGCCTGGTTGACGAAGTATATTCGGTAAGGACAGTTCATGTCGAGCAGCGTAGAAAATGAAGTTTTACGCACACTTTTCTAAACTCGAATGGTACAGGTTCACCAGTGTCTGTTCTTATATTAATTTCCAATTTTTCAATTTCCCTTCTAAGTACGGTTACGCAGTGCAACGGATCATAGCTAACTGTCTTATGTATGTCGTAAAGATATTTTATGTTGTTGATACCGACGATACGTAAAAGCGGTGTCACAATGTACCCACGGGCTGAGGATCGACGATATCCGTGTAGCTGTACAAGCCTAGTAGAATGTTAGCGGCGTACTAAGACTTTGGGACTTTGATAAGATTGGTCTGAGGATTGAAACGCAGCTATAGACTTAGTTGACTTGATAGAGTCAGCCCCTGTATATTTGGTGAAGAAGAATAACGTCCCCTTTTTTGTTGGGGTTTGTGTACTTGAAAACGACTCCGGAATACCCTTTAAACGCCTCTACTTCGTTAAGGAATTTGACCAATTCATGGATAGCGCTGTAGTTTCCAGGAGGGATGTGATCCTTGAATATTTGTTCCACGCCGTTAGCGTCCACCAAGTTTTACCATACAGTATTTTGGCCATCGGGTACGATGGTGAAAGAACACGAATAATGGAATTCAGTGAGAGCGTCTTCGCACTGGCCTTCGAGTGTAAGACAGTAGGGTAGTTGCGTGGGGAAATTCGCAAGAGTATTTTTCGGGAAATATCCCATAGAGCTGTCGATTGACAAAGTGATGTAAAATTGGTCCTTCATGGTAAGGCGCTGACGCAACGGACAGGAATCCAAGAATTAAACTTGGTGGGGTAAACTTTCCATTACACGTATACTTTCTTTCTGCCACCTTTACCCTTGACACGTAGTATTTTATCAACTTTAAAAGTTTCGGGAAGACATAAGAGTTGCAATTCGGGTCCGTAAAAAATTCCTTACACCTCCTCGCCGTCAAGATCGGTCAGCCTGTAGACGACTGGTTATCGCACGGCGACTTTGAATATTTCTTCGCTCCATTTGCTTTCGTAGCGCTTTTCAAACAGCATTTTGGATTTGCTAATACGCACCGTGTCACCAACTTCCACTTTTGGCTTACTATTCGAGTTTGGAGGCCGTTTACCCTAGAGATTATCTTTTGACTTGAAGCACATTGGTTTATGAAACGTCATCAGGCACCATCTTGATACTGGAATGTTTTGCACCGTTGTAACCATCGACAAAATCTTGGAGGACGTCAACATACCGATACGTGTTATTTTTGGTAAAGAAGTGCCACATGCGCCCTTTCAGAGTTCTATTGAATCACTCCACGATGTTTGACTACACGTCCGGATTATGAGTGGTGTAGTAATGTACGCCTTCTTCCTTGAGAAATTTCCGAACTAGACGTGCCGTGAACTCAGTCCCCTTGTCCGTCTGTAAACATAGAAATTTACGGCCACTTTGTTTGAAAATGTCCCGAAAGGCGTCTCTCACGACGCTCTATGTCTTGGATGGAAGAGTCCTCACCCATCTTGCTAAACACGTCGATGGCGGTGAGCAAGTACACTGCCCGTCATTGTATTTTCCGAGACTTCACATAATGTTGAGATCGGTTTGACAGAAATCATCAATGTTTGACCCCACGTACTTGTTGCGTGTAAACGTTTTTATCGCCAGTTTGTGTAGGGTATAAGCGACCTGCGCACGAAACCATTCTCGTACTTTGTCGGGATCTTTCTTAGACGCCTTTATGAGCGTCGCCGCCCCTGCAAACCCTGCAGGATGAGAAGGTTCGTAGTAGATGTCAGCTAAACGGACCATTAAGCTCAGAACAGCAGCACCTGTTTTCGACCCCCCTTTTCAGTTTCTTTTTCTTAGGGCGTTGCGACGGTGTAAGTGGTTGGAGTACGTGCTTTGGATCTCTAAAGGGCGCCAAGCATTTAGGATTTACAATAAATTCTTGAGGAACGTTTATTTTTTGAAGCGACGTGAGAAACTCTCTCCACACAGACGGCTCACTGTGTCTTCTTGCTCTGACAGATCGTTGACTAAATCCCCAATATTGGATCCACAAAGAGGCGTATCGTGAATATCCAGGTTCAACACCTATAGACTAGTTTTCATATGAAGAACCTTTGATTAATAATCATATTTTTTTATGGTCAACATTGATAGCATTTTACTATATTATTAGTGTTATTTTACATATTTGGTTGTATCTATCAAAAGTTACAGCTGCAGACACCATGATTTGACGTGTGGATACCTGTAAGTAGATCTAGTAGCTTTTCTAGATGTCACATAAGATTCTCCTTTTGGATATGGGACTATTTCTACTAAATGGATAGGTTGATTACCTGCACCAGCTGGACTCGAACATGGCTCATGTAGACTAGGGGTCGAACATACTAACAGATAAGTCACGTGTCGTACGAATTAATGCTAGTGTGTACCAGGTCCTTAATTTTATATTTAGTGATGAAAAATCACCATGGCGTCAGCCCCCAATCGATCCATACCAATTGACCGAACATCCGCCATATGTTGGTGAATATAGTTCTAACTTCTGCGTATATGGAGTGTCATGTTGTCTGTATAACGAACCTTACAGCCGTTAATCTTACTTTTATAGACCAGATCTGCTACTTCTTTATCCAAGT
This sequence comes from Timema douglasi, assembly GCA_901482245.1. Taxonomy (NCBI): domain Eukaryota; kingdom Metazoa; phylum Arthropoda; class Insecta; order Phasmatodea; family Timematidae; genus Timema; species Timema douglasi. The sequence goes on from CABEEJ010000763.1 coordinate 94,859, forward strand.
AGCGGCTCATTTTATCCTCGTGAAGCTGAGTTTGACCCGTTCTAGAACCACTAATTCTCAGATCGAACCCGGGACCTCTGGATCTGTAGCCAGGAGCTCCTACCACCAGACCAAAGAGATGGCCTTAGTACCATGAAAACAGAACTTAATTTCACAATAATATTTCAACCGAACTTTGATTCATTATTAAGGACGCAGCTCTGACACAGAAGGCTTGAATTCCATCCCCAACTTGGTGACTTCGGACAGATTATTCTACAACTATCCGCATTGGTGGCCACGTGGACTAATTGTGATGGCTCATCTAGTCTTAAAATGTATGTGACGGAGAAATCTGGGTTAATTACCCACCAGGTAAATTGAGGGTAATTTTGTTTATGGTTTCAGAACCTCCCTCCACTCAGATGTGGCTATAATTCCTTTAAATTGTACTTTCCTCATCCTTACCTCATTTGAACAATTTTTATTTTATTTTTCATTTATTTGAGGTATTTAACCTGGACCTTTTAAACCGACTGATCATATAAGCACACGACTTATAAACTAACTTAAATCTAGAAAACACAGCAACTAGCCCCCGGCCGTTAGTTTATCACTGTGAAAGAGGAAAAACACAGTTCATCAATGATAATTTTTTCAGACATGCAAGGAATCGAACCTGGGACCCTTAACTCAGAAGGCAGACACGCTATCGACTGAGGTAAGGTGTACATTTGAACAATAAAAATACGTATAACTGTGAAGGGTAATAATATACCGTGGAAAATAAAATCCAAAATTTTGTTTCTCAGTCTCCTTAAAATTACCCCTTCTCCTAATGCTCCCTTGAGTTAGAAAAATTAAGTTTCTGAACTGGCAGCAGAGAGCTCTAGTGAATAATCGCTTTCCTTCGGCATGATTCATTAGAGTCGTTATTTTGAATATGTAGTTTTACATTCTCTTTCCAAGAGAATGCTAGAAGGCTAATGTTTTTTAAAACTTCCCCTTTTCATCCTAAAGCTGTCAAGTTTGTTAAGTCATAGTATGTAGTGAACTAGAACATCCAGCTAAATATAAAAAATACAATAACGGAATAATATATTTAACGTTTCAGATTATAATAACTTCTTAGAAAACAAAGTTATGGTGGATTTATTTTACCAAAATGAATCATAATATAGTTTGATTAACAACATACGATTGAATTAATGGCTAAATTTGTATCAAATAACTTATAGCCTTCAGTCTTGTAACTGTCAATTAATGCTTACATGTTATCAACGAACAGTTTAATAAATTGAATTAGTGATCATTGCTTGAGTTTTGTAAGCTTAAAAGTCTTTAACATATTTAATTCAAATAGATTGTTTTTAATTAGCTCGACATCTTAGCTTAGTTGGTAGCATGTCTGCCTATTGAACTAGGGATCCCGGGTTCGATTCCCGACATGGCCAAAAATTTATCATCGATGGAAAAATATGGGTATAGTGTAATACCCACTAGACTTGTTATTTAGAAATCATTAGAAAATTTAGATAATTTAAGCTATCCTATACTTGGTAATAAAGAATCACTAAGGATTTTAGATCAATTAATACTTCCATAAACCTGGATTTTAGAATAATTAAGAATTTTAGATCAATCAAGAACTCCTAGACATGATATTTACCCTTCCACAGTAATAAACTGACTGCCGGGGACTGGATATTGTGCCTGTCCTAGTCTTGAGATAAATTGTAAACCAAAATATGAAGCTATGACAGGCCTAGCAGGCTGATAGTGGAAAATGTATAGCGTGAATAAAAAACTAAACCCATTCCACAAACTGGAGACAGTAATGCATATAAAACAAGAATACTTTACCCTTCGTCACAGTTGCGGAAGAACTGGGGGAGGTATTGTCTCCCTTCACTGTAATTAATGTAATGCCCCCCCCCCCTCCCTTTTCAACATGAGTACGTTTGCTTCAAACTTCTTCTAAATTTATTTCACTCCCATCTGATATTTTTAATATTAAACTGAAAAGTGTCCTTGCCTCAACCTCCAAATAGTTTGTAAAGGTATTTTCAAAATATTCCCAGGTGAAGATCACTCTAAATAGCTTTAGAAGCGCCCAATTTTCAAGAAATACCACTTCAAATAGATTATAAGAAGCATACAATTTTCTAAAAATATATTGGCAAAGACCCCCTCCTAGTAGATTCTAGGAGAATCAAAATTTTCAAACATTATATGACGGAGTAGCATTTCAAATAGCTTCTTGAGGTGTCGAATTTTCAAAAATTTGCCATGAGAGGATTACTTCAATAGCTTCTTAGGGCCAGCCATTTTCAAACAACTCTTGAGAGACCCTCACTTTGGCTTGATGAGCCAATCCCAGCAAAGTCCTCTATTTTTGGTATACTGCCTTACCCCTCCCCTATTCCCTCACCAATAAGTGTCTGGCTTGTATTTTTATTATTTAGCACCACGTGTTACCACCTGTTCAGTTTATACACATATGTGCTAATTAGTCTTAATATGTTAGGGATAAAAGGTTTGATTTAGAGATAGTATACCCACATTTGCGTGGAGTGTGTGTGGAAAGCAGTTTTTGGAACAATCAGCCTCAGTACACCCGACCAAGATTCAAACCTCGATCTCCCTGTCATCGGCAGTCTAGTCGAACCCGAGAGTGACGCTTTAGAGCATGCGGCCACCAAAACAGGTGTCTGGGTTGTAAACTAATGGATTACTAAAGTGAAGTAGAATACCGTATCAATCTCACGTAGGTGTTAAGTCTAGTTTTTTAAATTTTATTTCTGTTATAAAATAGCAGATCTTAGGTTAACCGGTAAATTAGATACAAGATTACGCTCTAACCGGAAAAAACGTATCAAGGTTATCTGCATTCTTCGCGTAAGAACATAAACAGTTGAATAAGTTTTATAGCGTTTTTATTGTAATACGATTAATTTCACCCACTTCGGTGGCCACGTGGTCTAACGCGCTACTCTTGCAGTAGACTAGATTGCTGATGACGGGGAGATCGAGGTTCAAATCTTAGTCGGGTGTACCGAGGGTTGTTTTCCAAAATTGTTTTACACTCTCGCTCTACACAAATGCGGGAACACTTCATCTAAATATAACTTGAATTCTAATCGCTAAAACCATTAGCGTATTTTAGTATTGGATTTTATCGTGAGATAATTGGTAATAGCCCCATGAACGAGCGTCAATTATTATTTTATTGAATTAATCGGTCCACGTTGGGCACCAATTGAAGTGATACCGTTTATTCTGCTGATAATTGCCCCGTGATCGAGCATCAATTAAAACGGTGTGGTATTTCATTATTGTGAGATAATTGGTATTTATAGCCCCGTGATCGAGCGCCAATTATATTGATACGGAATTATGTGTGATATTTTAACTGAATAAATAAGACCTATAATGATGCACACGATGTATTAAAATTATTTTATCTTCGGCACTGAAGATATAAGTTTATATGATACAACTTAGTTGAACTACAAATTTCAGTTAGTGGCACTGTGAATTACTGCTATATTATGCTACCGGCACTGTTAATTTGTATTGGTACTCTCTTATTACAACGTTATGTAGATTTATATCGTCGTCACTGTGTATAATTTGTATTGGCACTCTATGTGTGTTCATATGCACAAGCAGCTTATATATGACCTACCCCTTACCCCTTGGACCGCTCGTGACCAGTGTCAGAACCAACAAATCGAAAGTCCTGGCGACCGGTGTTATGAAGGCTAGCTTCCTATTGGGTAGAGGGAGCTAGCGTCACTCGCTTTTTTGGTAAATACTGCGGAGTTGACTTTTGAAAGATAAAATAAGTTTTAATTGTGCAATCCTTTGACATTATTTCTGAAAAGCGCGTGATTCTCCATGGATGAAGTATTGAAAGGATATTTTACATACAATACTTTAAAGAAAAATGCACTTCATCCATGACTTTTTTTTAATATATGAGAGGGGTCCAAATCAGTATCGTTACAAGCGTTATGAAAGCGTGTAATCCAAACGAGTAGTAAGACGAAGTACTACAAAATAAAATATTTTTCAATTTTGTTATATATTTTTTTTAATATGGTCAAATGGATTCATTCAATGGTCCCAAACTCACTGTTTTCTAAGGTATAATACGTGAGAAACCGCATCATGAGGTGACGTCTGGTTCGAGCTGTATTAATTACCTAAGTTGGGTGTTGCGGAGTTTAAAAAAAACTTATCAAAACAATCCCGATCTCACTATTGTCAAGGTTTCTCATTTTTTTTATTTGAGGTATTTAACATGCATTTATTTCGGGGAGATTTACGGGTTCGAATCCAGGTCGTGTTAACAGAGGGTGATTTTCCCTAAATGTTTCCCCACTCTCCTTCTGTGCAAATGCGGGTAGATTACCTCTGAAATACTTCGTTCCTCATCCTTACCCTATTTGAGTAATGATCTACATAAGTATAGACTGAACAGGTAGTAAGATGCGGGGATGGAAAATAAAAGACGGAAAAACGTGCACTTTCTGAGCCGACTGATCAACACACGACTTGTAAAAATAGTTTAAATCTAGAACAGACAGAACACTCAGCCCCTTGGCGGTTAATTCATCACCGGGAAAGGGGAAAGCCACAAGCATTAATGATAAATTTTTCGTCCATACCGGGAATCAAACCCGGGATCCTTAGCTTAGTAAGCAAAGACACTCCCGACTCAGCTAGGATGTCGGACTATTGTCTAATTAATAATACAGAAATCGCCCTTTGATATACGTTTCCAGGTTCGAGCTTGGCCGAGTATGTATTCTCCCGATTAATTGGCGGTGAGATGCCTCCATTCGGAGTCAAGAGAATGTTTAGCGGTAACCTCTCTTAATGGTATGAGGTCAAGGCTCTTTCCTTCCTATTGAAACAACAACGGTATTCGCCCGGAAGGAAAGGTGAAGAACGTTATGAAACCTTCGTGCAGCTGATCTGATATGAACCCCCGACCTCTTGGGTTGCGTCTCGACACGTACGATAATCCCTGAGGCCCAATGCTCTCCAACAAGAATAGCCGACTGGGACTTGCTGAACAAGTGTTTTCACACGCTCTAGGGCCAGTACTCGCTAGTAGCTGGGAAATACAGTCCAATTTATATAGAAACAACCTTTAAGATGTTGCGATCAACAATTATAAAAAAAAAACTATTTTATTAGCTTTGTTTTTGACCGAGCGGAGGGAGGTCCCGTTTTAACTCAACAGTGTGGCATGTATTCTGTCTGTTTATCCTGCGAAATTTGTCCGGAACATTCTTTGAAACTAGGCCGAGCGACGTATGTTTATTTTTTATTGTTTGCATCAATGATGTACACTCCGTCTACCCTGAAAAGTAGCAAGCCTAAATTTCCCGTTTCCACTATGGCGTAGCCTATTATATAAGATAGGGCTTAGTATAATCCGTCAGGTTAAACTGGGTGTATATTATATTCATATATAATAATCACTGTTCACATGGTGCACGACGTCAGTCTCACTAGAGATCCGTAAAAACAACATAAAACGTAGCTTTTGCACAAGGAACAATGATCGCAATAAGCTATTGCTGATTATGTCCACGTTCCAGCCTCGACCTGAATGAATTAGTTTTAGTTCCTCATTTATGATTTTACCTTCGCCTTTCCACGCTAGTGCGGGCGCATTTCCTCTGTTACCCGCGTAATCCCTATCCGTCGTTAATACCTTCGGTATTGAATGTAATTTACACACACACAAAACACACGTGTATCTATAGTTCGTGTCCCAGCGTAAAAGGTGAACCTAGGGTTGGTATTCTTTAAAGTTTAGACAATAAAAGACACCTGGACACGGGAAACGAACCAGGGACATTTGGCTTAGTACACCATTGAGCTATCCAGGAGTCGAGTCCCGTCTCCAGGTGTCATTTTTCAATTTAAATAATACGATATTTAGAAGCTGCTTTAACCGTAATTATCAAATATAATAAGTAGGGGAGTGCGAGATTGACTTTTTTTTGTTCGAGAGGAGACCGGGAACGATACTCAGCCATCGAGATGAGATCGGGAACGGGACTCAACCATCGAGATGATATCGGGAACGAGACTCAGCCATCGAGACGAGATCGGGAACGGGACTCAACCATCGAGACGAGATCAGGAACGGGACTCAACCACCGAGACGAGATTGGGAACGGGACTCAACCATCGAGACGAGAATGGTAACGGGACTCAACCATCGAGACGAGAATGGTAACGGGAATTTTAGAATCCCTTACTTTGTGACGAGAACGGGAATTAAAAATGTAAAACTAAATATTTCTAAATTTGCTAATATTACGTACCTTAAAACATTGACAATATTTAATTTGTTAAATGAATACATAGGCCCTAATAGAGGAAATTTAAACAAATATTTATAAAGATGAAAATTTGAGCAAGTTTTAATACTTTTGCTCTAACTAAGTCTACTTAAATTATAAACATTTATCAAACATATGTTACATCTAAATTTACATCTAGAATAGGGTGACATACATATTTATATTTAAATAGTAAAGAAAACATTAAAAACAGGTTTAAAAGTAAATTAAATATGTGAAAAAAGTAATTTTCGAAATTTTCGTGATCACAGAATATGTTTCCCGACAATCGGGTCAGGAACGAGAAATATCTTTTCCCGCGGGAGTCCCACACACCCCTAATAAAAGCTTGGCTATTTGATCCATCTATTGTTGGTGATTTTACAAAATTGAGTTTGTGTTGAGGTACCGTTATTCACTCAATCCATGATTCATCTACAAATTGGTTATATTTCCACCAAAACACTTAAAAGTATATAGCATTCATGATCTGTGAGTATGGTATGACGTCTTCATTAATCTAATTACACTTATGAATTGAAGCAGTTATTACGACCATTGATGACTATAGTTTATGTTGTTTATATGAGCTATACCACGCTAGAGTTAGGTTTAAGTTAATTATAAATTATTGTATCGTGACTTAATTACAACATTGCTCTTGCAAATGGCCGTCCTTCAATTTGAAGTTGCTACACTAGCGCTAATGACACTTATAGCTGTTTATTTCCAAGGTCTTTGTACACCGGGGTGGCGGGAGGGGGGGGGNAAGTCCTCGGAGTAATTAATCGTTCTATTTTAAAAGGTTTACCTCTTAATAACAACAATTGCTCCAAAACACGTTATCGTTTTGTAGAAACGCCACAATATAATTATTTCTAACAGGAAGTTATTAACAGGTTTTTGTTGACATTATCGAAAGAAGGGTAATTTATAGTGGAGTCAACGTATCATAAATAAAGTTGTTTTCGAAAGTTCACAAAGCACAAGTCTACGCCAATTTTTTTACGAACGGACATAACTGACAGCTAGAAAAGTGACTAGGGCCGTGTCTGAATAGTCCTTCTAAGGGCTCTTGAAAGCCATGTGTACTTTAAAGTTGCAATGGCATCGGCTTAAAGGCTGGAAGTAATTTTTGATGGTGTCTGAATGTTCTTAAAATGTACAAATGCAACCCTTATTGCTCACTTTACTGAGGGGCACATACGACTTACTTGCCCTTTATGAGGCACTTTAGTTATAATTATTATTTAGCACATTGTCTTACTAACCGTTCGGGTTATACGCTTTAAGTACTAATTACGCTAATGGATTAGGAACTGGGAAAGTTGAATTAGAGGAAGTGAACCCTCATTTGCGTGGAGGGGGAGTGGAAAACCATTTAGGAAAAAGCCACCCCCAGTTCACCCGACCGAGATTCGAACCTCGATCTCCCTGTCCTCAGCGGTTGAGCTGAACACGACTAGCGCGTTAGCCAAATACGCCACCGAGGCGGATGCACTTTAGTTAAACTAGCTTTTTATATTGAATGAAATTATTTTATATTTTGTGAAAATAGTATAAAACATTCGCATTCTGTTAAATAAAACTAGTATGGTTTGTTCTTTGTTTATATACACGATGTTAAACGGTTAAATTTCTCTTTCTAGTGTGAAAATCTCTCTTAAAAGGAAATTTATTTACTATTTAAGAGATATTCAGTAAAATTTGTTTGAGATTAATACTTTGCCGATATAAGTAAATTAACTAAGGCAATATATATATTTATATTATATACGTATAAAGTTAACAATTTTTCTACATATGCAAAAATGTTTGACATGCTCACTGGTATCCCTGCATATATCACGCTCCTTTTGGCGCGCAGCTGTAATTTCTTTGTTTATTCAGCAGTCAATCATTCTGGCAAAATATTTCGAAACGAGAAATTAACATGTAACTTAAGTAATTTATTTTGGAATTCCTCTAGGCCTATGTATTTATCTGGCAATACTTTTACATGCTTTAAAAAAACTTAATATTAATGTAAGCTAAGCCTTGTTTGTCAGCTCCCCAAAAATTTAAAGTTTATAAAACTGTGATAGGATTGACCATTTTTAGCACACGTTTTCCAAATAAGTTTTTTTAACAATAACACATAAAGGAGTTAAATAAATAAAAAATATAGCTTAACCTCATTTTACTTTCGTCTACTTCTAGGCTTATTATAATGCTCTTGTTTATTATGACTATTGTAAAATAACATCAACTCCGTATAATTGATTTTATTCTCTTTTGATAGCTATTACCAAGATATCAAGAAAAATGTGGAGGAAATACATTTTAGCAATGAGCTTGATTGTGAATGGGGGATTGAGTGTATAGTAATGTATTATTTGTTTAGTTCCAAATACTTAATTTTGTGTCGTATGATAAGTAAAACGGAACACACTTTCACAATCCAGTCAAATGGCGACGACCCTTTCAAACAAACTTTGAAGAGATAAAACTAATTATTTCTTAATTGTGGGATTTTTTTGGGTACCTATCCACTTTTAAAATGTGTTTTTATTATCTTAAGATACGAGTGATTGTCACTAGCTAAGAGATTAATATGAAATTTTTTAAATTGGAATACTAATTTTGAAGATGAATATGTATTTTGAAATTTGAGAATGTATTTTTAAAATGAATGTGCAAATTTTAAATTTAACATTCACGATATTTTAAAGGGTAAACATTTATTTTTAAAGATGAACATGCATTTTTTAACTATAACATTGGAACTTGTACGTACCGAATGAATGCGCTTTTAATAATAATGTACTTTTGGAATATAGCATACACTTTTAAATTGGATTTAAACTTAGAGTTGGCCAACTACATCATCTCCTCGTTTTTTGTTCAAGTGTTTGTGTTACATTTATGCTCTTATTTGCCCGGACATGAACATTTGTGCTATATAACTAGGCGTTTTAGAGATCATTTAATATGGTGGGCCAAGGTGAGACCCACCACAATGAAAAACACAACGAAACAAAATTGTGTTTCGGTCATTAATTTGTGTTTCATTTACGCTCATCACATGTACCCGAACATGAATATTTTTGCTCTGAAACTAGCCAGTATAAAAAGGTAATATTTAACCTGGGGTACGCGTACCCATGGGGGTACACGAAGACATCTTAGGCGAAACGTAAAATTTAAAATATATATTATTTCATGATAAACACTGAATAATCAGGGCCATAACGTTAGACACAAGAAACCCTGAGGTAGGGACATACGATATGGGAGTGCTTTCTATTTATTTTATACATACTTGCAGAAGTACCCAGCTTTGCCAGATGTAACCACGCAATGAATTACGTGGTTTCACCTGGAAACGCTTTTAATTGCTTCAAACAGACAGAAAAAAAGCTCTTCATTTGATTTCTTCCGACCCAGTTTTTAGTTAATTCAAGAAAATTAAATCAAAATTTTAAAATTCTTGCTTCGACGTGTACATGTTCGTACACAGGTGCTATTAATTTTAAAATGTCAGACCTCTGCGTGCGGTAAATATCGCGCAATGCTCGTGACATACAGACAACTACACAAACTCTTCCTCTTTTTTTATCGCCACGTCTTAACACCCATTCGGGCTGTACGCTTATTTACGAATTACGCTAATTGTTCTATGCATTAGGGAGGATTTATTTAGAGGAAGTGTAACCGCATTTGTGCGGTGGAAAAGATTAAAACCATCTTGGAAAAAAAAACACTCTCAGTACACCCGACTGAGATTCGAGCTTCAATCTCCCAGTCATCAGCAGTCTAGTCCAACACGAGAGTGGCGCGTTAGATTCTGTGGCCACAGAAGCTGGTCTCTTTTTTTAAATTAATATAAAAGAATGTATATTAAAGAATATTTATAGCTTGCGCTATGCACCATCAACTTTGGAGGTACAAATTTGAAGTGAATATCTGGGGCATGCGAACAAAAAAGGTCGAATATCACTGGACTCGAGAGTATTTCACGTATAACGTGACAAGCTGGTTTTAGTTTTCCCTATTTTGTAACATGTTGAAAACCTGAGTCCAATCTGGTTAGCCACCTATTTAAAAAAAGCAATGTAACTAACTATGTTTATGCTTAACAGCGATAAATCACATGGAGGAAATCACCCCAAATACACTCAGCCAAGATTCGGATCTCTGCCTCATCCTGGAAATCCAGTATGAGAGACTGATGTCGTCGGGCGGTGTTTGTAAAATGAACCTCAAATGCTAAAACTTACCCTTAGCTCGGGTGACCTTTGGTGCAGTCCAATAGTCGAGGGAATAATCTTAAGTCAAGTCATTGAATCTGCAACTGTCACTTTTGATATTATATAATCATTACCTATAAAATAGCACTAATAATATAATCAAAAATGTTATCAATGTTGACCACAAAAAAATAATTCAAAATTCGTTCCAGTCGAATAAAACACATCAGCAGTAATAATAGCCATAAATAAAGCTTACGATACTTTTTATATGCCTTCCGTAACACGACCTTGAGTTTCACTAACACATATTATATTAATTGTTTAATTAGCACAATATACTAAAATGCTAAGTAATCTTTTCTCCAAAGAATAATGTAGATCAGGAGGATTGCCAACAAAGATTCAGCCATTTATATTTAAATGAAGATTTGTGAATGATAGTTATTAATAACATATATTATTTTCAATGCCATGTGGAAGTTTTACTGCCCAATCAAAAATAACTATTGTTGGCGCAAATTTTAAAATGAGTAGTGAACCTAAAGTAGAATTTTAATGGGAAGAAACTTTGTAAAATAGATTTTTTTGCCGTAAATAATACAATTTACTATGGCATGTTATTTTTTTAAAGTCTTTATAATAACTATCAGAAGGGACGGCTACAAATAAGATGGCTTGATGTATTAATATTGAAAGAAGGTCTAGTAATTTTTATAGCTGTTTTACAAGGTCATTTCTATGAAAATTGGACTGTTACAAGATAGTAAGTAGTTAGTTTTATTAGTTTTTACCGATAGTGGGTGATAAATGATAATTTGTAAAAAAAATTATATTCAATAAAATTGAGCATTTCTTATCTAATCTTAGCAAACAAATTTCATAAAAGAGCATCGTAGCAATTTATTTATTTTTTCTTTACATTTGTCGAACGTTACCATTTCTACTTTTTGATGAGGGAAATTTAACGTGCATTATCTTAACAAACTTATTATATCAGCACACGTCTTACAAACTTACTTAACTCTAGAATAAAACCCTCTGCACCACATAATATATCAAGTCCTCACTGTGAAAACAGAAAGCTCAATTTCACCAACAATAAGAGTGTTTTTAGACCATGCCGGGAAGCGGACCCTATACCCTCAACTCGGTAGAATGCAGATTTAATACAGACTAAGCCAAGGTTTCAAGACAATATGCACAATTAAATATAAAAGTACCGTTTTACGTAGACACCAATTTAATATCAAGTAAAGGTTAAAAGTTTTTTAATTGCACCAGCTCCAAGCATACCTCCTCACCTTCCATGGGCTCCTAGCTCTGTGTCATGTCTTGATGCGAGAGTGTAAGGGCGAGAGGTAGGGGGGGGGGGGGGGC